>PVKS010005497.1:0-84642 GCA_004027875.1 Aplodontia rufa | reverse complement strand
TATAGCCCTATAGTATAATTTCAGGTCAGGAATTGAGATATGCCCCTGTTTCCTCCTTCTTGCTGAGTAATGTTTTGGCTATTCTGGGTCTTCTGTTATTCCATACTAACTTGAGAATTACTTTTCCATATCCGTGAAGAATGACATTGGTATCTTGATGGGGACTGCATTAAATCTGTATTGGTTTCACCCTGCATTACCCCTGGATAACAAAGTATATACACATTAGTTACTGATGGTTTGATAATGTTTCCCCCTCAATTGTATCTCTATATACTTCTAATAAAAAATAAAATATAAAAAAATAAAAATAAATAAATAAAAAATTTAAAAAATCTGTATAGGGCTTTGGGTAGAATGGTCATTTTGATTATATTGATTCTGCATAATCATGAACTTGGAATGTTTTTCCATCTACTCAGGTTTTCTGAAATTTCTTTTTTTAATGTTTGGTAGTTTTCATTGTAGAGGTCCTTAATATCCTTTTTAAGATTGGTGCCCAAGTATTTTATTCTTTTGAAGGAGATGGTAAATATCCCAGCCCTTTTTATTTTTTATTTTGAGACATAGTCTTGCTAAGTGGCTTCAGTCCTCACTAATTTGCTGAGGCTGGTTTTGATCTTGTGATACTCCTGCCTCAGCCTCCTGCGCCACTGTAATTGCAGGCATGCACCACCACACTTGGCTGCAATATAACAATTATTTTCTAATTGGTTCAGTAATGAGAAATAATACATATTCTATTAGAACAACAGTATACTTATTAGAAAGGTAGGCAAATATCCCTGCATGAAATATCATGAAATATCATGCAGGCAAGGTTAGCATTTGTTTGTAGAATTGCCATGCACTAAAAATTTCTAAACACCAACTGATTTGCTTTCTCATTTGCCTTCCCACAAAAGTTTCCATTTTCTCCTCCCCATACTTAATGTAAAAATGTTGGGAACAATATTATATAGAGCTGAAAAGGGAAAAGTGCTCTTTCCTACCTAATTCTCATCATCATAACCAGAAAAAACAACTGAGTGAGAGTAATGAACACAGATATAGGACCATCCCAAATCTGGATAAGCTTCAAAGCATTAGTTGGGAAGAGTCGATGCAAATCAGAACTCACCCAGAATAGAGAATACAAACAATAATGGCAGGAAGATGTCTCAACTTTTAGTGAGAAATACATAATGACTTTCACCATCATGAGGGCTTAGGATTAGGATCTACTTATATGGGTAATCTTAAGATTTGACAGTGAAGACCTGGGGATACAAGGGAAGTACTGATTCTTTTGATTCATGAGCACACAGAAAGATATATATGGGGATCACAGATTTTGCTTATGAAATGTTTTCCATGGAAACTTGATGCATTCATACGTCAGTAATAGTGGGTATCCTCAACAGGAATCTACCTGCATGTGGAAAAACCTTCTAGGAAACAAATTATCCTAAGAAAAGGAAGATTTGGGCTATATGAGAGGCTTAAAACTAATAGACAATGAATAAAAGAAATAGGGAAATATTTAATGGTATGGTATTTCTTCTCTCTCCAAAATCTACTACTGGAACATATGCCAGTAATTTATTAGAAGCTATTACAAGAAGAAAGAGGAATCACATACAATATTCAAAGCAAGGCAATAAGTGAGATGTGTTATTTCTCTAGAAAGAAAGTCTTTCTAGCTATAGCACAGAGTGGATTTAACCCATCAAAGATTATAGAAAATCTAATGAGGGTTTGTCACAATTAGGGTTCCAGACCCTTACTGCCACCAATAATTTTAGTTAGTATCTAAAACTCCTTTGCACTTTTTTAATTGATCCTCCATATAAAATAACCAAGAATGTAACTATTCATCTCCTCTGTGTTAGCTCTCAGGCTGATGAGTACTGCTGGGAAAATTTGCATTAGTGGACAAATTATTATCACTACAAATTTGTGCTCAGGACTGTCACCTATGCCCCATCTTAAATGCTGCCTCATTACACTGTTCTTTATGCACTTCTCTACTGTAGTCTGAATGTGTCACTTAAAATCATGTATTAAGCCTGAATTTCCAGTGCAACAATATTAAGAAGCAGTACCTTCAAAAGATGATAAGGTTGTAAGAGCTCTACCCAATGAATGAGATTAGTGCCGCTATAAAAGAGTCTGCAGAGAACGCCTGGCTTTTTTATTCCCCTTCCACCACAAGAAGGCTCCGAATGCTGGAATCTTGATCTTGGTCCTCCCACCATCAAAACTGTGAAAAAATAAGTTTCCGTTCTTTGTATCCCAGTTTGGGGTATCTTGTTATAGTAGCAGGAAAGGTCTAAGACTCTCTCCTTACTAAAATTGTTCCACCATATTTCTCAAACCTCTGATATCTCTTCTTCTCTACTCTGTCTCATCAAAAAACGCCAAAGAATCCTGACTTTACAGAAAAACAGAAGTCATCATATGAAATTCGTGTTGACTTTCAGTCTTAAAATTTACAAAAATCCTCAATCTTACTCCAAAGTTTGATTCTTTCCTTCATTTTGAAAACCTCATTAGGAACCCAGTGTGTTTAGTTCTCTCTCCTCCCCATCATGAGCCAACTGTGAGCATCTATTCTTTATACGTACACATGTGTGGGGGTGGGATGGGGGTGGGATTCTCCTTCAAATGTCCCTCTTCTTCTACTTCTACCCTAATGTTTTACTTTCTACAGTCAACTTGTGAGTCATCTATATTTTTAATTTCTCACTGTTCATCATCCATTTAACCATTTACTCGTACCATTGTACTAAGTTCTTGCCAAGTCACTGATAATTTAAGTATTACTAAGAAAAATACTTCCCAAAGCAAACAATATTAATGTATGTTTTTCAGACTTCATTTCATTTTATCTCATAGCCTCTTTCAAAAGAGTTCATGCATTTCTTGACACAATAGTTTAATTTGGCATTCCTAAAACATCTACATTTGATTTTTCTGTTCTATCTCTGCTCAAATCAGTCTCCATTACCAGGTCACATTCCTCCAAATAGCCATCAAATGTTGGAGTTCTCTGGGGCTCAGCCCAGTCTCTGTCTGTCCTCTTCCTAAGTAATCACTAATATTCTCGTGGCTTCCATTGCTGTGTGTTTCTCCAGCCCAAATTTATGTCTCAGTCCTGACCTAGAAATTTGAGTCTCTCCATTTGTATTTCTCAGAAGCACCTAAAACTCTACTTTTCCAAAGAATGCTCCTTCCTCTTCTGTTATTTACATGCATTTGCAAGAATGTGTATTCATCCGCAATCTTTCTTATGACCTTACACAACCAGGCACCCAGTTCTACTGATTCTGGACCTCTCAAAATGCTTCTTGAATCCCTCTCCTCCATCCCTAGTGGCACCACCCTAGCACGTGCTTCATCATCTCCCATCTGTGACCGCACAGTGAGAATAGAATGCCTCTACCTGGACTCCTGCATCTACTAGTGTCTCTCTCACATCAGCAATTTGCTCTCCCTGTAGTAACGGGTAGGATCTCTTAAAAACCATAGTTGTTATTATGAAGACTGCCTTCTAAGATCTTTTAAAAACTTTCCATTGTCTTAAAGTTCAAATTTTTCAATATTTCTTTTAAGGCTTTACATGAATTGGGCTGACTTCCTTCTTAGTCCTTTCATACAGTTGTCTTTTTGTCAGCCCTATTAAGCTTTCTCAAGACCCTTGAACACATTGTGCTCTTTTCCTTGAGTCTTCTGCCTACCAGACTCTTTCTCTTTTCTGTGCCAATGCACTCTGTTTCCTGGGTTGATGGCCTGCTCCTTGAGGGGGTCCCCTCACTGCTCCACTCCCCCACAGTGAGCTTCACATGCCCTCATGTAAGAGTTGCCCTTTGCATCCCAGCGCATCATCAAATATCAAAAATATTTCAAAAACACCCTTTAAATTCACTCCTGATCCATACTTTCAACTAAAAGCTGTTAAACACTGACACAGATCAGGAGTAACAGAGGAGGAGAACTATCCACCCTAGCATTTGCAACAGAGCCAACTTACTTACAGACATGTTAGTTGAAAATGGAAAACTCCCTAGGACCCAGCTGTCAAGAGAGGCCCTGGTAATTTGCTACATGGCTAAATGCTGTCAAAACTCTCCTTTCCTCCTCTACTGAAATGTGGTAGCTAGGCAACTTCAATAACATTTGGAGCCCAACCCACACAAATCTCATTCCAAAACAGGATAAAGTGCCAACACTGGTTGGTTACCCTTGAGAGACACCCTCCCTGAGGCCCTGAAGATCGGCCAAATGTCAGTGAAGAAATTTTTATTGCAACCTATACCTTAAGCATGCAGAGATATAATGTTTTATTGACTTAATCATGTGCCATCATAACAATGTCTGATATCATATGTGAAAGACTTGGATTTTCTTACTGTAAAACAAAACAAGAAGCAAAGGACTATCATGGCAATGTGGCATTTATGTGAAAAACTGGTTGCTGATTGCAACACTCGAAATTAAGCAAAACAATCAGTCATTTGAAGAAGACTTTTCAAAGCATGAAATTCTTGCTGTAAGATGGGCCCTGTAAATAAATCTAAATTTGTGAGAAGTCAAAGGTCTTGTGCCTATATACTTTTGACTGAAGAAAATGCCCTCAGCAAATACTGTATAGATAATGATTTTAAGTTGGAAGCAACTGTTGCCACAAGATTATACAGGAACTCCTTATCTTTTCACAGACTGAAGTTAGCTGGAAATAGAACCTTCCCACTAAGGAATTCTGCAAACATGATCAAAGTTCGTATAATTGGGGGGGATCACAGATTTTAGCTGCTGGATGTTCAGCCCCCTCAAAATTCTCCAGTGTGAAGTGACTGACTGCTTCCTTTCATTATTATCTTTGGCTGATAAATATGTATATAAAACTGTTCGGATAAAGTGTTAACTCAAATGATTTTCATCCCCTGATACAAACTGCTTTAATACATAATTAAAACTTCCCAATTAAGAAAGAAGAGTGGTATGGTGAAACTGATGACTAAAAAGTAGTCTTTCTTTTCCAGCTATTTATTAAGCTAATCAATTAGTTTTTCTATTACCATTTTTTGTATGAAATTATAAACACATTCTAATTTTATCTAATATTTACAGAGAAAATTGTTTTATTTTTGGAATTTGTGCAATAAAGCAAACATACCACAATAAAAATAATGACTATTTCTGACTCACAAAAATATACAGTCATGTAAAAAATGTAATAAAGTATCCAAGTACGTAAATACTGACTTGATTTTTTAAAAAATTCTGACTTATTTCTGCAATGCAAAACCCAAGAGTTCTTATTCTTGCAACGCAAAACCCAAGAGTGCTACTCTAGTATGTACTTAAACTGGTTGTACAATAAAAATATTTTACTAAATCAGTTTAACACAGACAAATAGCGGTAGTTAATTTATTATCTAAGAATTGGGACATGTGTGTCAGTTATCTGACAGTAGGATCAGATCCAAGAAAAGTTTGGTGTCAAGCAATTGAGAAAGTGCCTGAATGCATTTTTAGGCTCTGATTTTTGAACAATTTTCAATCCTGGGCTATATGCAGTATTGTATTTAGAAGACAGGAAACTGCCTTAAGAGAAATTTGTTGCTGTCATTTATAAGCTATGGCAGACAGCTCATTCAAGGGCAACAAGTAAGATGTTTTTGTAATGCAGCTGTATTGTCCTGGAAAGCAAAATAGTCATAAGAATGTATTATGGATTCTGACTCCACAGAGCACCACTCCCATGAACAACCTTAGGTAAGTCATTTAATCTCCATGTCTCAATTTCATCATCCTTAAAAAAAAATTTAAAAAAATTAAAAAAAATAAAAAAACAACCCTGTAATAATATCAGCTTGAAAGGAATGCAATGTAAGAGTCATGTAAAATAATGAGTGGAAAAATGCTTTCTGTGCTGAAGAACTTACTCATCATCTAAGATACTGAGGTTATTTTTCTCCATACAACAGTCCTTGCTACTGTGTTAGTAAATTCCTGACCTGGGATGTTGAGTTTTAAAGACCCACCTGAAGAGCCTACAACCTTCCCATCTTAATTGCATGTATGAACAAACACAGAGAGAACATCTGATAACTATTAAAGCAGTAAATATAACGTATCTGGAATGAAGTGAGCTGGTGTAAAACCTTTGAACTCTTATGTACAGCAAGCCAAACACTTTGGAAAACTTATTTGTTCTTATAGGTTTGTCCTTTTTCATGTAAGTGATGTTCCGTGGATTGTTACACACAAATGGACTCATATTTTGCTATATTTGGAATGAGGTTACTGTTTAAAGAAATGCTGTGGTAAGTCCTTTGTGAAATGAACAATCCTTCAGTGCTGAAACATAATGGTCTTATAAATTTAGTTTTCCACATGCTAGTGTTCTAAAAATGAGGACTTAACCTCACTGGACTTTATATTTTTAACTTGGGAGCCTCACCCATGAACCGTATCTACATTGGACCAAGGGACGATGAAGAATTAAGACACTGTCACTTGAATAAGCTCTTATTGAACTCATTGTCTTGGGTAAAAACATTCTATCCAGATCTATACCATTCCCTGAACAGAACCCTTTCTTTCTGCAAATGGAGTCATAGTTGTCCTTTTCTTTCGTGGGGCTACTGTCCTCTCGTCAGTAACTGAACATCAGCCTCTGCAGTGTAGATCCTACTTCTTAACTACCCCTTCTTTCTTGATCGCTCTATTTGATTATGATTCTGGTTTTCAACTTGGTCTCGTTGTTGTTTTTGTTGCTCACTCCACGATGGCTCATAAAGGTCAACAACTTCATTTGGAAAGCTTCCTAGTTTTCAATTTCTTCTTTGCCCCAGACTTCAATCCTTTTTAAGTTAGTTCTGAATAGAGTAAGGCAAGGCTAATGTCAACTCTGGAATCAGCTCGAACTTCAAGATCTTCTGTCTGGGCAAATACTATGACCCCTTCTTGGCCCTACAGTGATGGGTTATGGAGCCTTTGTTTTTTTTAAAGGCTTTCCTAAGTCAAGTTTATTTCTCAACAAGAAAATAGTAGAGCTAAAAGAAAAGAACTGGATGATTTGCAAGCACAGAAAGAACAAATACAACCTAAAGCCCAACTGGGTATAGAAACTGCGTCTTCTCCAGAATGTGCTGCATGCCTTCTGTTCACGTGTTGCTTCATTGTCTTGGGAGAGATTTTCCCACCAACAGGAAGTGAAGAATATTCAATCATTCAGAGTCATTACCATAATATGGCCTACCTCTGCTGCTTTTTCTCCCCAATGTAAACAATCAATGAGATCTCTAATGTGACCAACTGAAGGAAAGAGTTCTTTACAGACCAATCAATTAAGGTCAGACAGTGAGGTATGTCACTGTGAATTTCCTTGCTCATCCTTAGACGATTAAGTGTGGAAGAGAAAGAGTGAGGGTGGAGAACCTGTGGCCAGAAGAAGGAAATGAGAAATGCCGGACAGACAAGGAAACTGCTTGTGTTTGAAAAGATGCCTATTTGGCTGATTCTGTTTGCTTTTCATCTTTTGACTGTTCTGTTCCCCTCCGCCCCCCGCCATTTGTTCCCTTTCCTTCTGTGCGTATCAAAGTTTTGTAAAGATCCTTAAGATCAAGGTGATCAATGGGAGGGGGCGGGGGGTGAACAGATGACTCAAAAGAAGCATTGTAGGAAAATTAACACTTTATGAGGACTAGTTAATTTTCAGAATCTTTTTCTATAATTATTTATTTGCTCCCTCAAACAATCGGAAGTGAGAAATCTCCATTTTAGATCAGTGGATTAACACTCAAAACATAGTAAAACTGCATCAAGATGGTAAAGCCAACAAGGCTGAGTTGGAACTGAAAACCTGAATGTATTCAATTGGAAAGAGGAAGAGGAAGTGAAGCTGGCATAAGCAGCATTCCTGGGGACATCTGTGTGTGGTGCTCAATGCTCAACTTTACCCTTCAACTCCACAAGAGATTTGTTACTTTGCAGGGATGGCATCAAAGAACAATGCAGCCCATATTACTGAATTATTAATACAAGAATTGTAAATATAAGCAAATATTCTTCTTTGTTTTCTTGACGACTTATTTTACTCACCATCAATGTTAAGATGGAAAGCTGAGATAGGGTGTAGATCTAGAGAAATGGGGCCAGCTGTCTTGCTGAGTACAGTCCATGCTAAAGTCTTTCTCACAGCAATGTACAGTATAAAGACTTGATTAAGATTTGGTGGAAAGTCTTTTAGTAATGAACAGAATGATTTTTCCAAGATTCTCACCTTGGCAGAGTATCTCCTTGAATTTAGGCAGGTATTAGCCAACTACTGGAAGATCCCCAAGTCTTAGTTCCTTGCCAAATACCATCATATTCTGTATAAGAATTGCCAAGAGATGGCCACATACCAAGCATGAAAGATGACAGGACACTGTTTGTATCCACAGAATAGGGTTGAAGCCCTTCTTTTTATCTTCTTACATGTAACACACGTCTGCTATGTGGAGCCTTGTTCTTGGCCTTAGGTGCACAACTTGTGTCCTTTCCTTTAAACTCAAGTGCTGTGGATAAACTTCAGTGCATTGCTGAGTTGAGAACTTTAACTTATTCTCAGAATCACTCTATGATGTAAATATTGACCTTGATCACTACCTGGCACAGATCATGGGCCAACTCTGACAAAAGGCTCATAAAGTAGCCAACATCACTCCCTGTTGTTGATGGAGACACCAGCCTGAAAGACCCATGCAGTGAATAACTGGCCAAGTTGGGACTTAAGTTCATCTGACAATCTCTGCAGTTGACTGCTTCTTCATTCTCTGTGATAACTCCTTTGCAATATTTTCAACAGTTCATGATATTGCTCAGAATGTACCTGGCATTGCCATACATTAAAATTCAACTATTTCCAAGTATATTTGAGTTTTATTATTTTTAAAAAATTACTTTTTAATTGTGCCTTGTTTAAATAACCTAGTTTGAACACTCACCCTGCATACAAAAATTGATTCTGCTTAATTTCAACAGTAACAAAAAATGAATCATTTCCCAAATGACTCAGATTTGTCACTTTTTAAAAGAACATGTGACTGACTCTGAAAAATGTTCATGTAAAATACTTTGAATAAAAGTAGCATTGTCAAAACATTCTCGTTTAGCCAGAATGGTAGCGCACACCTGTAATCCCAGCAACTTGGGAGGCTGAGGCAGGAGGACCACAAGTTCAAAGCCAGCCTCAGCAACTTAGCAAGGTCCTAAGCAACTCAATGAGACCCTGTCTCAAAATAAAAAATAAAAAAGGCTGGGGATGTGGCTCAGTGGTTAAATGCCCCTGGGTTTAATTTCTGGTATAAAAAAAAAAACATAGAAACATTCTTGTTTACTGCCCACCCTACCCCAAGATGATTCTTTCAAAGAAAAGACACTGTACTTTATTTTGGTTTTTATTCATATTCTTTTAGTCATTACTTTGTTCATTCACTGAACAAATGCTATTCAGGCTTCAGTGTATGTGGGGTCTCAACTATGAGTTGAAGACAAATCAAAATAATAATAGCAATAATAATAATAATAACCCATTGTATAAGGGAATTGAATATCTGATGCTTTTGCTTTAATAGTTGGTGGATTGTGTAAGTAATCACCTTAATTACATGATTTAAATCAAATTTCCAGCGAGAGTCTAAGTTCTGCATTTGACTCCACTTTATACCCCAATAAGCTTTAACTCTCTACTTAAAGGAAAATAATTGAAAGGGAAGGAAAATTGATGCTGGGATACTTATCTATCAATACTTGGGAAAGTGCCAAGGCCCCTCAGCATATGCATCAGAAGCCCCCTACGGGGTCAGAATAAGGAACAACTCCTATCTAGTGCCTTACTTCCCTAATTCATTAATGAGTTATTGCCAAGGACCATCTTTATTGCTGATTCTTATTTTTAGCAACCATATATACAAAATTCTGACCATCCTTGAAGTATGTGGCCTACTTACATACTTTGTTCTTTTCCAGAACTTTTTCTTTTGCTTCAGAGAAACTTGTACTACTTGAGATTGTCTCCTTTGATCCTGTAGATTTCAATGGTATTTAAAACCCTCATACACTGCTTTGGCAGGGTAAGTGACTATATTATGTAAGTATAGTTCTGCTGTAAATTAACCTCAAAACTGCAAAGGCTTCTCCCAACGAACATTTATTGTAGGTTATCAGAAAGCTCCACTTCAGTGGCTAGGTTAGGGAGAGTACAGTCTGGGTATCAGCAGGATACAGCTGTCACACACATGGAGACACTTAAGGACAGATTAACAAAGGCACCATTTTTAAGGTGTATAGGCAAGGTAAGGAAAGTCACGTGAACACGTAGCATCTTGGGGTTAATTAACAGTAGGTCAACTCAAAGTCTGAAAGGGCTAAAAGAGAAAACATGCACTGGAATTTGGAAATAGTGGGAAGAGGGCTACATGAGACAATCTGTAATATTTTCTCAAGATGGACTTCAGCCTGCAGCAACCTCCTAGAGAAGAAACTGTTCTCTCCATGTTCCTTAACCACACATAGCCAACAGGAAAAGGAGTGCATTATGTTGTGCTTTCAGACCAGCCTCCTGGATGCAGAGAAGAATGGAGAAAAGAGGAAAAGGAGTTGGGAAGAGAAGATATCCAGCCCTGGAAGCTGTGAACCCGAGCCTTGGCTGTGCTTATGCTTGTAGTCTTCCCTCTAAGTGTACCTTCTTGAGCCCAACACCGAGTCTACATTGCTCTACATTGAGTCCCCTGCACTCAGCACAAAGCTGGGTACATGGCAGCAGCACTATAAACACATGTTGAATGCCCACCGTCTTCTGTGTTCAGACACAGGCTCAGAACAGCTGCAGGTTTACCAAATTCACTCATTTCAATGAACCCGTGAGCATGGCCTCTTCTACTTAAGTTTTGTAGAAACTTAAGTTTCTACAGGCATAATGTTCCCAGGTCACCCTTTCTACTTTTGGTGCCCTCTAAAAGAGTATTTTGAATAATACCAATCAATCAGCAGCTTTATTTATTTTCAGGGGCCATCAATGTGTCTTGTAAATAGCTAGCTTTTAACAAATACCACTTTTGACTAAATTGAATCAAGAGTTCCATTTAGCTAGTAAAATGTCACGCATTTAGGAAATGTAGATCCCGCGTGCCCTTCACCATCCATCTCATTTCTGGAGTGATAGGGAAGGAAATTGCAAATGGGACTTGCAATGAGAACTTGGACATCCCCGGCTCACTCAGTAATAAAAAGCATATTACTCTGTGGCAAAGCATGCTGAGCAATGTGCAAGAAGACAGCTTTCTTTACCATTGGCATCTTCCATTTCCATGTACACTAGTCTCTTGAGGTTTAGAGGTCTGGCTAAATGCACCAGAATAAAATATCTTAGAAATGTATATCTTCAAATGTTTGCAATGAAAACGTGCCAGCATCATGTACTTTGCCTTAAAAGACTAGATTGACAGCCTTCATTCTAACAAAAACCCTGGGTTCTCAATGGCTGCATACAAGTTCCAAGAACGACAGTGACACATCTACCAACTTTCATATTCAAAACCTCCCTATCATATTTTCATAAAACATCGGATTTTGCACAACATTAGGATTCAGGAAATTGTCATATAAAAATACAAAAACATATTAACTGTGACACAATGATGGTTTAAATGTGTTAGTTATGCTTTAATGCTAGCATTCCAAAGAAGCTTTTTACATGATCATTTTATTTTCAAGCAGCTCCATTCTCTTTGCTTCTAGGTTCCCATAATCCTCATCTGTGCTAAAACTCACAGATGTCAAATGCCAGAGTCCTGACAGTAAGTTTCACCTTCTTGCTTGCAGAAAGCATGACTTGTTTCTTTGCAGGAAAAATAATTACCAGGGGGCTGAAGTGTTGGCTCAGCGGTTACAGCATTTGCCTGGAATACACAAGGATGTAGGTTCAAACCCCGCCCTACATACACAACAAAGTGTTAGAGCAATGAAAGCCATATGAAAAGCTAAATAAAATTGATTCTGTCTCTCTCTCTCTTTCTCTCTCTCTTTTAAAAAATAATAATAATTATCAGTAGAGCTATGTTCCTTTCATAAAAAGTGCAGTTCACAAGATGCAGGTCTCTAGGAAATCCTGCCATGAATTTCAAAATATTAATTGTCTAGCATGCATGCAACACCTGAGAGACCTCCCTCCCAACGAGGACAGGAAGAAGCACAAACATTTCTTTTGAGTTACCTCGTGTTGTCAGTGCTTCTACCATGGCTGCAATTTCTCAGGGGCAGTGGAGGTGAGGTTTGGAGTTACACAGAGCTCGAATCTGAGCCCTGCCACCAGCAGGAAACATGAAGCCACTTGAGCTCTCTGTCTTGATTTCCTCCTCTGTAAAATGAGAATAAAAACAGCACCTACTGGTGGGGTTCACAGGATTAATAAGCTATTTCTAGCAACGAAGTTTATAGGATGATATCCATATCAGGTTCTTTTCTTTCTTTTTTTTAATAATTCTGGCTTTGTTTACATTTTGGCTGTGGCTGTTGCATTCACAGGACAAGAAGTTATAGGCTTCATGCAGTGGGACTCCTTGACAAATTTGATCTGCCATGTTTCCCTGATTAGGGAATCACAGGAGGTAGGAAGAGGGTTCAGACCTCTTTCTGACATTTTAAATATTATTTTCCTTAGATTTGTGTAGTCAACACATCTTTAATGAGAGCCTGTTGGGTTGAACCATATGAAATGTACAATAGTTTCCTATGACTAATTTCATGTAATATATTAAGGATGTCAAGATGATTAAAACGAAGTTGGACCCTATGCTCAGAAAGCTGCTGTTCCAGCAGGTAAGACAAATAATTCAACAATGTGCTCAATGATAAAGGAAGTGAAGGGGTTTATGGCAGAAATAACGTCTACCCAGGAGCCAAACTCATAGAAGGGGAGAAGGCCAGGAGGTTTTTCAATTCAGGAACAGATAACTGCACAAAATCCTATTTAGGTTTACAGTCATTAATTAGATAAATTCAATACATTTTCAAATGTATTTTTCTTTGTTTAGATTTCCTATTTAATCAAAATCTGAGACAAAGATGTTGAAGCAGTGGTTTACTTGGGGGCAAGTCTAGGAAACAGAAAAGAGGGAGAGGGAAAAATAAAATAGTGAAGAACGAAAATCATCATGAGAGTGCTTTCAAGATCCCTGCCCTGGTTGACAAGGCTAGAGCCTACTGGGACCCCTTAAAATCCTAAAGATGGGATGCAGGAGAATTATCACCACTAGGTGCTGACTTCACGAAGGCTAACCCTTTCACATTTCTGGGCGAATTTATGTAGGCTGGGCACCCTCCTAAGCATTAGAAAGCCCTGGGACAGAACATCAAAAGATACAAGGACAAGCTAGGGAGTCTGAGCTGGCAGAGAACTTTTCCCACACCCATGGCTCTTACAGGTGAGATGAAGCACTATCTATATGTGGGTACAAAAGGCACTTGGGACAGTGAGGCATCCACCCTGGAATCGTTAACTAAGTTTCCACAGGTATATAAACTTTGCATCATTTTTATAACACTATGTGTCTAGATTGAACTCGCATAGGATTATTTGTCCCTGAAAAATCTGATCTTGAAATATTGTTATGCCAACAAATGATAACATGACTGCTTGAGAATAAAGTCAATAGCAATACATTTTATTGCCCAAATCATAAGATACATCACATATAGGACAATAAAATGAAGAGATTCATTCTAGCTAAGAAAAAAATGACTGGTAGAGTCTAGGGAAAAATGTGACCAAGAGGGTGTGGGCAACACCAATCAAAGTCAAAGGGATTACAAGAATTCAAATTCTTTCTAGGTGAGGCTCTAACACCAAGGTTGAGTTTCCTGTACAGGAGACTCTGAAATCATCAAGATTGATGATGAATAAGGGCATAGATCAAGGGTAAACAGTATTAAGAAAAAACACTCTTCCCATTGACAGCAGAAACAGGAAGAAATAAGCTTTCCTCTACTATTACAAATTGGAATGATACTGAAGGATAGGAAGCCTAATTATTAAGTTGTTTCTACAAGGCAAGGATGGCAAACATTTTATCTAAAACAAAGTCAGTAAATAGGATTAGAAAGCAGGCAACAGACAGAGCAATGGTAAAGAAGCAAAAATTCAGTGATATTCCAATATAAGTAAGATGGGATGATTAGCACATCTCCCTGCTACAGGGTGAGCTCATTAGTAGCAGTGACTATTTCTTTAATCGGGGTTCTACCACCACTGACCTATAATAGGGTCTTTATAGATACATGTTCCATTAGAAGCACAGGACTTCTGACTTGATCTACCAAGCTGAAGGTAGTGTCATCTACCAAATTATGCAATGCAATAGCATAAAATAATGAGAAAACCTGAATTTGAATTTGGACATTTTGAGTTTGAGATGCTCAGAGAATATATCTAATAGACCATTTTATACATAAGGAGTTCAGAAAATGGGCTCACTGGAAATACAAATTGGGACCTCAATGTGCATGTGGGATATGGACAGTTGAAATCCTGCAAATGGATGAGCTCCCCTGCAGTGCAGACTGACAAAAGTCCCAAGAGCAAAACCATGGAAACCCAGATGAAAAGAAATCAAAGAGTAGAAGGGCAAAGAGTTACTGGAAATCCCTTACATGCAACAAAGGTGGAAAAATTTGAAAAAATTCTGAATGGTTGGATTCAGTGACTGTAGACCCTAGGGAAAGCAGTGGAGTGGAAGAGTGGGACAGGAAAGCAGACTCAAGTAGGCGAAGGAAGGACGAGGAAGTCAAATGAAAATACAAGCTTCTCTTTCTAGAGGTTTTTAGCCACAGAAGGGAGAAAAACACCGCAGCTGGAAAGGGACATGATGGCAAGGGAGAGTTTATTGCTATTTCATTTTTGGTTTTGAAGGTAGAAGAGACTTGAGCAAATTTCTAGCCTAATGGGAAAATAGCTAAGAGAGGGTGAAATTTGGGATGCAAGAAAGAGGTTTTCTGCTGAGTTCAGAGTCTACAGATTTGGTCTGGGGCAGGAAGCAGGGCTTCCACAAAATAAAGAGTCTACAGGGGGAACATCCCTGACAGTGGGAAGGGACACAGGGTGAGTGCAGAAACTGTGTTAAAAAATGAGAAGGCAGTGTTTAAGGGCCCTGAGAAAAGTCAGGAAGGTTTGAAATGCAATGTGCTGTGTGGCCTGTGTGGTGGATCTGTTCTTTTGCGAGGAGAATTCAGCCTCTTCTAGTCACAATGGAAAATGGATTTTCAATAATACATCAGAATATCACAATCCTAGCTTAAGAGGCGGTGTTGACTGAATGGAGATGAACTTGGACAGAAAAGTTCAGACCTTTTCCTGGGCAGTTTTGTCACTTCACATACATAACACCAGAATACAGTTGAAATGGAAGGGCATACAGAATGCAGGAACCCGAACATTTCCCTGGTGTAAATAATAACAGCGTAATACGATGAGCTACCACCACTTATTAACTGTTTATTAAGGGTCAATAACAATGCTGTTTCACTACATTATCTCATTTCTGCTTCACGAGCATCTATTATTATGAGTAATTTTAACAATTGTTTTCATAATTGTGACAAGTTTATCTGGAAGTATTCACATGCCTATGTACATGTTCATAAAAGTTAGAGCCTTTAATAATACACCATTATGTTATAGAGGTATCTCGAGCATCTTCAAAGCTTTAAGTTATTTTTGCTCAGGTGTTACAGATCTCCAGTATGTGCTTTCTTGTTTCATCATTATCCAAATTGCTTTGGGTAACTTTTATGGTTGTTGGGAAACTTTTGTTCTATTGATGATCAATTTATTCTTTTACTCATTCAATGAATAACTATTGCACATCCATCTATCAAGTGCCTGGGATGCAGGGTTTACTGGGCAGTTTTTGTCTTGTAAACATCCAGTTTTGTGGGAAAGAAAGATTAATAAATAGGCAATTACTTCTGTGTGTGTGTGTGGCGAGGGGGGGGGTTGTTGCATATTTAGATATAAGTGCTGGGTACTAGGGAAGCACAGGGTGAAGAGGGTGCTTGGATCTGCCATAGGAGATTCAGGAAGACTTCCTGGTGAAGAAGTGATTTCCAAATAGGGATGCAAAGTATCAGTAGGAATTCGCAAATAATTGGAAAGGAAGGAGAAAATCATTGCAGATTGAGTTTATGTTACTTACAAAGATCCAGAACAAGCAAAGGACACTACTGAGACCTCAAATAGTTGGATTTGGCCTCAGATTAATGCCTGAGAGGTAGAGGTGTGACCAAGGAGGTCACACAATTTCATGTGGCATAGTAAGGGGGTTGCATTCCATCCTTAGAGCACTGGTGCAGGAAGCGGGATGTGTGTCAGTGAAGGTAGTAACCAAGGGAATGACATGTCAGAAATTAATTGCACATCAGCTTTTGTAGGGGAAGGTTATTATCAAGCACCACCCCAAATACTACACATTCTCTAAGTAAGAAGAGTGTCCTGCCCTGCAAAGGCAGCTTCAGGATGGCTCTCCTCCAGTACCTGCCATCACATATGTGTAGCCTCTGCCCAGTAGACACATGCCATCCTGGCAGAAACCTCACTGACAATGAAATAAAGTCAAGGGATCTTAGAGACAAAACACCAAAGAGTTTTTTAAACCTGTAAGTTATTTTAGTTCAAAATAGAAAATATGACACCATACTGGTCCCAACTGGAATTTCCAGTTAGAAACTGCTTCTATAAAGTGCCTACAATTTAAAGATATGACCCTTCCTGGAAAACGCCCAGTTCCCATGTTAGGACATGTCCTCATCTCAGGCTTCTCACTTTCCCCCGCTTTTGAGCTACAAGAAGCATAGCCCTTCATCTATTCTCACCATTCCCTGCCTTCTGTCCAGCTAAAAGTAAACATGGAAGATGGGGCTGAAAAAAAGGAAAGGGAACACTATGCTTTACCTGTTTACAAGGCATGTTAGGAACTTTCTGGTACCTTTACTAAGTTTATTTTGATTCTTACAAAATAAGGCTGGTAATCTACCCAGTCTGTAAGTGAGACATTAAGCTTCTTGGTGATCCATTTCTCCTTTCTCTCTGTCCAAGCACTGGGGCACTGGGCAGAAGGTGAGCCACAGAATCCTGTGGAGGAATCTGAGGTCAGATTCTTTGGTTCATGCCTTTCTAACTACATCATAAACAGGGTTTGGTCCCTGTTATCAAGGCCTTTTGTTACTGGAGCTGGTGTTTAGGCAGCATGCAGAGTTTGTGGTTCCCTGGCTGTCCCTGCCTTTCCTCCCTGTGGTATTCTCAGTGTAGGGAAGACTGCCCAGGCAGACTTTGGAGTCCTCATACTGCTTTGACCATGAATCTCTGATTCCTGAATGCCCACCTGGGTACACTTCTTTGGTTTGCAGCCTGCTCTGAATAGCTCACCTGACTTCAGTGTCTTACTTCCACTTTATCTGCAAAGCACTGCACAGGTAGGACCCAGACTTTTCCTAGTTTCAAGCACGTTTTAGTGCCCTCCTCTCTTTGCTAGTCATGAGTGAAGATCTTAAAATTTTCTTCAGCTCTATGATTGAGCATTTTTAAAATTTGGCTTATTTTTCCAAATTAAACCTTTATTTTTTTGAGTTTTTATTTACTTTTGTTGAGGAGCTGAGTTGTTGTACAATGATAAATGCATATAAAGTAATGATATGATATGTTTTTTACCTTGTCCAGTATCACCCCAATTCACCACACTTCAAACTCTTGATTCTTCTATATTTCCCCCATAACATATATAATGCCAATATATATATATATATATATATATATATATATATATATATATATATGATTGTGAATTTTCCAGAATTAAACAATTACATAAGTATTATTTGTTTCCCTCTCTCCTCCCCCCACATTTACCTCTCCCCCCCTCCTCTTTCCCCCACTACACATATATGATTCCCCTGGATTGTGTTTTGCTACACCTTTGATGAGTGTAACAAATAAGTTTGACTACCTTTCACCCAAGACTGGGTTTTGCTCCAGCCTCCACAAAGGACGGAAAACATTGGACCCTTGAGTCTCTTGGTTTGGCTAATTTCATTCAGCATGATTTCTTCCATTGTCATTCATTTACCTTCAAAGGCTGCAATATTGTTTCTAATAGCTGAGTAGAATGCCATTGTATATATATATATATATACCAGAGTTTTTGGATGGATTCATCAAGTGAGGGGAATCTGGGTTAATTCTATAAATTAGTTATTGTAAATGAACATAATTTTGCTGTGTCCTGTAACCTGCTTATTCTAACTCCTCTGGGAGAATATCCAGAAGAGGAATCGGTGGTTCGTTCAGTGGATCCATCCTTAACTGTTTGAGGAATCTCTACATTGCTTTCCAGACCAGCTGTACCAGTCTGCATTTCTACCAAAAGTGAGCTAGTCTTCCTATCTCCCCACAACCCCTCTGGCATCTATTACTACTTATATTCTTCATCTTTGCCAATCTGACTGGACTGAGGGAGAAATCTTAATTTAATTTTGATTTGCATATCTCTGATTATTAGTGATATAGAACACTTTCTCATATATTCGTTGGCTTGCTTAATATCCTCTGTTGAGAAGTTTCTGTTTAGCTCTCTGGTCCATTTATTGATTGGATTGCTTGTCTTTTTTATATCCAGTTTTTTTGAGGTGTTTATAAATCTTGTATATTAGTTCCCTGTCAGAGGAATCACAGGCCATGATTATCACCCATTCTGTAGATTCTCTCTTGAAAATTTTGACCAATTCCTTAGCTGAACAAAAGGATTTTAGTTTAATGGCATCCCATTCATTGATTCTTCACTTTAATTCTTTAACTTCTGCAGTATTGTTGAGGAAGTTGTTGCCAACTCCCATATGCTGGAGTGTTGGCCCTAATTTTTTTCTACTAGCTACGTGGTAGCTGGTTTAATTCCTAGTATGTTGATCCATTTTGATTTGATTTTTGTGCAAGGTGAGAGATAAGGATGTAATTTCAACTTTCTGCAAGTGGCTGTCTTTCAGCACCATTTGATGAATAGTCTCTCCTCCATATTATATTTTGTCCCCCTTTGTCAAAGATCAGATGTTTAAAGATTTGTGGGTTGGTCTCAGAGTCTTTGATTCCATTCCATTGGTCATCATGCCTATTTTGATACCAATACCATTCTGTTTGTTACTATAGCTCTATAGCATAATTTTAGATCTGGTACTGTGAAAACACCTGTTCAATCTTGCTTGCTTACTAATCTTTTGGCTCTTCTGTATGTTTAATTATTCCCAATAAATTTGAGAATTGCTTTTACTGTATCTATAAAGAAAGTCATTGGATTTTGCTGATGACATGATCCTTTATCTGGCAGATACAAAAAAACTGCACCAGAAAACTGCTTGAACTTATAAACAGATTTAGGAAAGTTGTAGGCTACAAGATCACTACCCATAAATCAATAGCTTTCCTATACACTAACAATAATAGGGCAGAAGAAGAAATCGGGAAATAGGTCCCATTCACAATATCCTTGAAAAGAATAAAATATTTGAGAATTAATCTAACAAGTCAAAGATCTCTACAATAAAAATTATCAGACATTGAAGAATGAAATCCAAGATGACTGAGAAGATGGAAAGACATTCCATGCTCTTGGTTAGGCAGAATTAATATAAAAAATGGCCATTCTGCCAAAAGCTCTTTATAGATTCATTGCAAATCCCATCAAGATACCAATGCTATTTTTTACAGAGTTAGAAGAGGCATTTCTCAAATTCATTTGGAACAATAAGAAACTAAACCCAGTATAGCCAAAACATTACTAAGCAAGAAAGACAAAACAGGTGGTTTTGCCATACCAGATTTAAAACTATACTATTAAGCTGTAGTAACAAAAACAGCATGGTACTAGTATCAATATAGGAATGAAGAACAATGGAATGGAATAGAAGACCCTGAAACAAACCCACAAATCTTTAAATATCTGATCTTTGACAAAGAGGGACAAAATACAATAGGGGGAGAGGGCCTATTCAACAAATGGTGCTGGAAGAACTGGACAGCCACTTGCAGAAAGTTGAAATTAGAACTTCATCTTTCACCTTGCACAAAAATAAAATCAAAATGGATCAAGGAACTAGGAATTAAACTAGCTACTAAGCAACTTCTGGAAGAAAAGTTAGGACCAACACTCCAGCATTTGGGAGTAGACAAAATCTTTCTCAACACGTCTCCTGAAGTGAAAGAAACTAAAGTCAAAAATCAGTGAGTGGAATGTCATAAAGCTAAAAAGCTTTTGCACAGCTAAGGAAATGATCAAAATTGTCAAGAGACTTCCCACAGAATGAGAGAGAATTGTGGCCTGTGACTCTTCTGACTGGGGACTAATATTCAGAGTTTACAAAATCTCAACCTCAAAAACATAAACAGTCCAATCAATAAATGGGCTGAAGAGCTAAATAGAAACTTCTCAACAGAGAACATTAAGCAAGCCAATGAATACATGAGAAAGTGCCCTAAATCACTAGTATATCAGAGAAATGCAAATCAAAACTACATTAAGATTTCACCTCACTCCAGTCAGATTGGTAAAAATGAAGAATATAAATAATAATAGATGCTGGAGGGATTGCAGAGAGATAGGAACACTAGCACACTGTTGGTGGAACTGCAGACTAACATAGCCCCTTTGGAAAGCAGTGTGTAGAATCCTCAAAAAATTGGGGATGAACCCACCATATGATCCAGCTATCCCTCTCCTGGGTATTTTCCCAGGGGTGTTAGAATCAGCACATTAGAGCAACACAGAGAAATCTATGTTCATAGCAGCTCAATTTACAATAACTAAATTATGGAACCAACACAGATGCCCCTCACTGGATGAATGGATCCAATAACTGTGATATATACATATATATGCATATACATATATATACTCCTGTGTGTGTATACACACACACACACACACACACACACACACACACAATGGAATTCTACTCAGTAATTAGAAACAATGATATTGCAGCCTTTGAAGGTAAATAGGTGAATGGATGGCAATGGAAGAAATCATGTTGAGCAAAGTTAGCCTAACCCAGCAAGTCGAGGGTCGAATGTCTTCACTCATCTGTGGAGGCTGGAGCTAAACCCAGGCCTGTGTGAAAGGTGGTCAGCCTTATACATTAGACCCAGCAAAGCTGTAGTAACACATAATCTAGAGCATTCATGGATATGTATCTGGAAGGAGGTGGGAGAAGACAGGTGGGAAGGGGAAAGGGTGAGAGAATAGGGTGGGATCTAGGGGGTAAATTGGATTTAAGAATACATACATATCATATTGTTACTTTGGATGCATTTTTGATTGTACAATAAATAAATTTCTTAATAACAAAAAAGAAAGACAGTGGTATCTTGATGGAGATTGTGTTGAATCTATACAGTGCTTTCAGCACAATGGTCATTTTAATTATATTGACTCTGCAAACCAATAACATGGAATGTCTTTCCATCATATCAGTTCTTCTTCACTTTCTTTCTTCAGGATTCTACAGGTTTCATTGTAAAGGTCTTTTACTTTCCTTGTTAGATTAATTCCTAAGGATAGGAATTAATTAACTGAGGGTATTGTAAATGGGACCTATTTCCTGATTTCTTCTTCTGTCCTATTATTGTTAGTGACTAGGAAAGCTATTGATTTATGGGTATTGATTTTGTAATCTGCCCCTTCGCTAAATCTGTTTATAAGTTCAAGCAGTTTTCCGGTGGAGTTTTTTGGATCTTCCAGATATAAGATCATGTCATCAAAAAAAAAGGGGGGGACAATTTGACTTCTTCTCTTCCTATTCATAGCCCTTTGATTTCCTTCTCTTGCCCAATTGCTCTGGCTAGGGCCTCCAAGATATTGAATAAAAGTATTGAGAGCAGGCAGCCTTGTCTTGTTCCTGAGTTTAGCGGAAATGCTTTCAGATTTTGTCCATTTAGTATTATGCTAGCTATGGATTTCTCATTTATGGCCTCTACATAGTTAAGATAAGTGCCTTTGATCACTATATTCTCCAGAGTTTTGATAATAAATAGATGCTGGATTTTGTTGAAGGCCTTTTCTGCATCAGTTGAGATGATCATATTTTTTGTCATTAATTCAGTGATAAATCACATTTATTAATGTGAGTATGTTGAACCAGCCTGGCATCTCTGGAATGAAGCCCACTTGATCATGATGAATTATCTTCATAATGTGTTTTTGAATGTAGTTTGGAAGAACTTTATCAAGGATTTTTGCATTTATGTTCTTCAGGGATTTTGGTCTGTAGTTTTCTTTCTTGATGTATCTTTGTTAGGTTTCAGTATCAGGGTTATGGTTGCCTCATAAAAGTGTTTAGGATGTTCCATTTTTTTTTCAATTTCTTGGAACAGCTTAATAAGGAGAGGGGTTAACTCCTCCTTATAGGTGTGGTAAAATTCAGTGGGGAATCCATCAGGTCCTGAGCTTTTCTTCTTTGGAAAACTTTTAATTTCTATATAGATTTCTGTGCCTATTACTGGACTGTTTAGGCTTTCAATATTATCCTGCATGAATTTGGGTATCTTGCATGTGTGTAGAAATTGGTCCAAGTCTTTCATATTATCTGATTTAAAGGAGTATTATTTTTCGAAAAATATTCTGATAATCCATTAGATTTCCATGTGATCAGTTTTGATCACTCCCTTTTCATTGGTGATTTTGATTTTCTTCATTTCCTTCCTTCTTTTAATTAGATTGACTGGGGATCAGTAAATTTTATTTCTTTTCACAAAGAACTAACTCTTTGTTTCATTGATTCCTTGTATTGTTTTGTTTGTTCTTGATTTCCTTGATTTCAGCTCTGATCTTTACTATTTCCTGTCTTCTGCTGGCTTTGGGATTAGGTTGTTCTTCCTTTTGTAGGGATTTGAGGTGGAGCATGAGCTTATTTATTTGAAATAGTTCCTCATTTTTAATGTAGGCACTCACTGCTATAAATTTTCCCCTTAAAAATACTTTCATGCTGTCCCAAATGTTTAGAAATATTGTGTTTTCTTTCTCATTCTCTTCCAAGAATTTCTTCGTTTTTGCTTTCACGTCTTCTTGGATCCTTCTTCATTTAATAGGGTATTATTCAATCTCCATGTATATGTGTGTTTTCTGTTATGATTTTTGCTATTAATTGCTAGGGTCATGGCATCATGGTCTGATAGGATATATGGAGTAATATCTGCTTTTTTATATTTGCTGAAATTTCCTTTGTGAATTAAAATATGATCTATTTTGGAAAAGGATCCATGCACTACTGAGAAGAAGGTAAACTCAGCCAATTTGGGGTGCAATACTCTATAGGTGTCTGTTAAGTCCATTTGATTCATGGAGTTGTTTAGGCTGGAGATCTCTTTATTGTTTTCCAAATTAAATCTTTAAGAGCTTCATGATTGTGTACTAATTCTTTCTATTTTTATTAAAGACATGGGGTCCAATTAAGCCCAGTTTTTTTTTTTGCAAAATGAATGCAAATAATAAAATCAATCTTATTGGTAAATTTTGTCCAAGAATATCATCAGAAAATCACAGGGCTATGATATTTCAGAAAGGACTTTTGTGCTTCCCATTCCCTTCAGACAGAAACATAGCTATAATTTAGAGAGAAAGAGGAGGGGAGAATTCATAGTTTTTATTTAGACTATTCTTTACATAAGATCATTATTAGCTTATAGAATTTAAGAAAAGAGTCTTTCTTCAGTTCATTGAAAATATGGTTTGAATAATTTTTATAAAGGGAAGAAGTTTTTCCAGTGTCAGTTACCTAATTTGTAAAATTCAGCATGTTCTGACCCAAACTATAGACTGTAGGGCTAGTTTGCTTTTTTTAATATGGATAACTTTTTAACTAATGATAATGTGTTTCCTGGTTCAAGATAAGATATGAATGATCAAATCTCATGCTTCAGGCTACTAAGTAATTACTGCAGAGAACAGAGTTCCCTTGCCTGTGAGGATAAAGAAGGAGAGGTACCACATAGTACACTGTGCCACCCATCTGTCCTCCCTGGAGCCCTCATGAAGCCCTTCCAATTTCCCAGTCAAGATGCTAACACTTTGAAGCAGAGATGGTGTTTCTTCAGACCCAGTGTGCAAAACGCTGTAATATTTGCCAGTAGCTTCCAAGTCTTCCTTTTATTTGCCAAGATACATTGATTCCTTCTAAGTCAAATAAAGGCATTGTTTTGCTAAGTTAATATAAAGAAATAGTACAATGTCTGGGTTAGTGCATGGCTTTTTAAGCAACAGAAGCCTGGTACAGAACTGTTTTTAAAATTGAGATGAATTTGCAGAGTGTAGGCATGAAGCCAGGTGGCATTGACTTGTAACCCATGCTCAACACATATCTGTTATATCCACATGGTAATCCAATGCATAGAAAGCTGTGAGTGTTTATGGTTGCATTCAACTGAAAGTATCAAAATCAGAAGAATAAGCATAAAAACTGGAGTATGAAAGTTTGAATTTGATAGACCTGGATTTAAGTGAACGTTTTGCCAATTACTGGCTGGATAGAATCTGACAAGTTAATTTAATCTGAGTTGCAGTTGGAAAGATTAAAATAAGAAATCTAAAACAGGGAAAATAATGATATTGGCCTCCTAGAGATATTGTAAGGATTGAAAGAAATGAAGCAGAGTACCCAGCATATAAAAAAAGTCAGCAAATGACATTACATTTTATTACTAATTATAAGTTTCTCATTTTTGAAACTTAGATGTAGAAATATAGAGAAATTTCTACACTGTTTTCACATTATATATATATATACATATATATATATATGTATGTGTATGTATATATCTCTCTATATATATTTGTGAGTAGTATATATCCAGTAACAGGGTTCTCAGTTCTCAGTGCATATAAGAAGTCTGTTTATCACAATGCTGTTACTTTTTTAAAAATGTTTATGCCATTGAAATTAGACCTCTTGACTGAAAGTAAGGCCTATAGGTCTGGTTTATTCAAAATGTGGTCAAGGAATCAGCAGTAATAGCAGCCCCTAGGAGCTTGTCAAAGCTTTGTAACTTCAGGCATTATCCAATCTACTGAATCAGAAAACATATTTTAACAGAATCCCTAGGTGATTCATATTCACATGAATATTTGAAACCAGTGTACTGGTTCTGATACAGACTGATATAGACTTTAGCATGTACCAGAAGTAGTGGGAGAACTTGTTTAAAAAGAGACAGCTGAGCTTATCTAAGCCCAGAGTTTCCATTTCAGTTGGTCTGGAGTAGGTCTAAGACTTGATATTACTTTCAAAGTGATTTTGATGCTGCTAGTCTAGCGACTACAATTGGAAGTACTCAGGGAATGCAGTATAGACTCCAGAAGGGCCATACTTTAGGAGTAAGACTGACTGAGACCAAGAAGAAAGGTTACTTTAGACCTACTCTTACAAACTTTAAGAGCAAGCCACAAAAGTATCAAATTGATCCACCAGAAAGAAAACTTACACACATACATACATACACACACAGACACACACACACACACACAAACACATACATCTCAATACTCGTCAAAGGAAAACAACTTAATCCAGTCAGTAAACAAAACATTCATAGAATGTACACCAATAAATTAAAGCATTACTTGCCATTTCAAATAGCAAAAATTTCATACAATTTCTTGTATGGGTCCCCACAAAGCTGACCCATACAAGAAAAAAAAATAATAAAGTTGGAATTCATCAAAATTCAAAGCTTCTGCTCTTTGAAGGATAATGATATAAGAATCATATAAGAATATGATTCATTTTTTAGAAAAACATACAAAATTTTGAAGAGAAATTTCATAAAAATGTTACATACAAATGGCCAGTAGATAACAATTTAAAAAAAAAACCAGAAGTTGTTAGAATAAATAAAAAACAAGATCCAACTATATTCAAAAGTGCAGGTTACATACTTTTGACTTAAATATACAAATAAGTAAAAAGTAAAAGGATGGAAAAGAGTATATTATGCAAAAAGCAACCATAAGAAAACCAGAGTGGTTGATTAATATCTTTTACTAGAGATAGATTTTATGATGTCAAAAGTGTTAATCTTTTGAGAAAATATTAAAATTATAATTATACAAAACCAACAATGGTGACCAAAATAAATGAAACAAAAGCTGACAAAACCATATGCAGACAAAAATAATTCTACAATAATAATTGGAGAGTTCATTACCTTGGTTTCAGTAATGGATAGAAAAACTATGAAAATGATCAACAAAAAAATAGAAGACTTAAACCACACTAAAACCCGAGGAGATTTAACCCTTATCTATAGAACATGGCATCCACAACAAATCGCATCTTCCCGTGGACGTGAAACATTCAACATATAAACCACATCCTAGGCCACAAGACAAATCCCAGTAGTTTGAATGACTGACGAATTAAAAATATGGTTTTCTACAAGAGTTCAATAAACTTAGAAATCAATAACACAAAGTCCAGAAACTGAATATGTTGGGGAGGGGTGTTGCAGGGGATGAAACCTGGGACTCTCTACCACTAAGCCACATCTCCAGCCCTTTTTAGTTTTTTAGGGTTTTTTTTAGTTGAGGAGTTGTGTTGTTGTACAATCACAAATGCATGTGTAGTAACATTATGCTATGCACCTGATCCTACTAGAATAACCCCCACATCACCCACACCCCAGTTTCTTGACTCTTCTATATTTCCTCCCTCTAACAGATAAAAACAGACACAAATGTCTCTCTATATATACACATATATGTGTCTCTATATTATACACATAATCATATATATATGTATATACACACACATAATCATATATAATATATTTATATATATATAATTGTGCATTTTCCAAAATTAAATGATTGCATGAGTATTATTTGGCCTCTCAGTAGTTGTTCGTAAAGAGTAAGTTATAGGGGCTGGAGCAGTGGCTCAGCAGTTTCGGCGCTTGCCTGGCAAGCACGAGGACCCGGGTTTAAACCCCAGCACCACGTATACAACTAAGTGTTGGAGCAACTAAGGCCATGTGAAAAACTAAATAAAATTGTTTCTCTCTTTCTTTGTCTCTTTCACTGTCCCTCTCTTTAAAAAAGAAAAAAGAGTAAGTTATATTGTTAATACCCCCAACCCTTGTGACCCTCCCTCCCTCTCTTCCCTCTCTCCTGCCTCATTCCCCACAGCCACATATTCATGAGTCTCCTTACTAAGGGAAGTGACAATTCTGATAAGAAAACCTGATAGTTTTGAAAGTTCAGCATCGGTGGGGGATTCTCAAATCACATTGAGGAATCTTAAAACAACTGTCTATAAAATCCAGATGGTTAACAATTGTGCCCAATTTTACTAAACAGATTACATGCAGAAACCAGCCTACACACTTTACATTTATAAGTTTATTTAACCCTCGTGATAACCTTATGAGATAGGCATTCTTTACCCTACTTTGCAGGTAGAACTCACCAAGGACATAGAGCTAGCAAGGAGGTACAGCCAGGTTTTGCAGCCAGCCAGTCTGACTGAGTGTCTGTGCTCCTGAGAATGAAGCTACGTAGCTTTTCTGTAAAGGGACATAAGCAACACAATGAGCCAGGCAGGGTCTCTGGTGCATAGAAGAGAATATGACTGTGCTATAAGTGGGCAGTCATTGCTTACGTTCAGACTTGGAAAAATGTGGGCCCAGTGTTCCCAGATTATGCAAAATTTTCTTGAAGGAAGCAGTTGAAATCTAAACCTGTAAAAAAAAAATTCACAATTTTTAAACATTAGCAATTTATTTTTGAGAATTTCAATATTATTTGGTGAACGTATCGGCAAGCAGTATATGATCTCTGCTTCAAGAGACCTTTAGACTGCTAACAAGTGTCCAAGAGAAAGAGAGTTAGACATTCTAAATATGAAGTTTGGAAGGCTGGGTGTGGTGCAGTGGTAGAGTGCTTGCTTAGCAGGCATGAGGCTGTGATTTCAAACCCCCGCACTGCCCAAAGGAAAGAAAAAAAAAAGTCAGGTAACTGTAGAAATTTAATTTGTGTAAAAATCGCATTTTAAGTGTACAGTACACAGAGAGACATCCTACAAATATGAAACAAGAAGAAAATTTGGTAGTCCCAGCCCAATGCACAAAGAAAAAAAGTGAAGATATTTTAGAATAACAATAATAGAAAGGCAGGCTAAGGTCATAGACAAGGCCATTAGTGATAAGATAGCATTCTTCAACAAAGATAAATGTGAGCTGGAAAGATTAATCTCTTGCTATAAAAATCCTGTTCCACTTACACCAGACCTACTGCATTCAGTAAGATGTGAACAAACAGGGACAAATCCAGACCTCACAAGGTCGCTGGAAGAAAAGAAAAACACAGGTGTGGGCCTGGTGCTGAGACCCAGAGAAGTGTCGGCCTGCTTATATTCCCTCCGAAGATGAAGTCACCACTTAAAAACTATTTCTCTCCCAGGCAGACATAGCCCATGTACATAGCTCTAGATATCTTACCTCGGGATACTTTGAAAGTCAGTATAATTTAAAATTTCTGATTACTAGTTGGATATTTTCCAACTACTTAGATATTTTTCTCCTTATTTTGTAAACTACTTATCTCCCCCTATCCATTGAAAGCATTTTGACTATGAACTTAGTCATCTTTTAGAAATGGCACCATAGTACAAGTTGGCATGTAACAAAACCGACCCTCCTGTCCACAACAGACCCTTTGGAAAGAAATTTGATATATGTGTCAAGACACATCTTTTTAGTAACACTGTTTTCAGGACTGTATGCTAAGAAATTCACATGGAATATGCAAAAACATGTTATAAACGATTTGTTCTTAACAGTGTAAAATTTGAAATAGACTATAAAACCACACTAAGCAAAATGACCTGAGTTTTTTAAAGTAGCTTGAAATGTTTATAGTATTTCAAAGGAGAAGGAAAGAAGTTGTTGTACTCATCATAACTTTGCAAATATGTATATATAGAAAAATGATGATTAGAAATGTAAAAATAGATGAATAAGCTGATAGAATTGTGGATAATCATTTTCTACTCTAATGTGTTTTCCATATTTACTACAAGTAATGTGTGTCATTTATTAAAATTCACATATCATGTGACATGAAAATTGAAATGCCACCATTAGAAATGCATGCATTTCTTTAGATCTTTTTATTTGCAAGCTCTAAGCCAGCCTCAGCAACTTAGCAAGACCCTGTATCAAAACAAAAAAATAAAAAGGTCTGGGGATGTGACTCAGTGGTTAAGCACTGGGTTTAATCCCTGGTACCAAATAAATAAATAAAAGAATCACATAAAGATGGATTGATGGGGGATGGAGAGGAGGCTCAGCAGTTACGGTGCTTGCCTGGCATGCATGAGGACCTGGATTCAAACCCCAGCACCACATACACAACTGAGTGTCAGAGAAACAAAGCCCAGATGAAAAACTAAAACAAAATCGAATCTCTCTCTCTTCCCCCCTCTCAAAAAAAAAAAAAAAAAAGATGGATTAATGGTGCATGCGGTAGATGCCTGAATAATATGGGTGCGAAGGGGAAAGTAGTAGACAAGCAGAAATTTTGTCTTAAGAAATGTGTAAATTAGGGTTCCTATTTGCAATTGAGAAAATACCTTGATTATTTTAAACACAAAATGGTGTTGTTAAAGCATATTAAGTAGCTCCCAGAATCTCCAGGAAAACCCAAATAGAAAGCTTGGAGGTGAAGCTGGAGCCATGGTTATGGTGCTTGCCTGGCATGCACAAGGACATGGGTTCGAACCCCAGCACCATGTACACAACTAAGTGTCAGAGTGACAAAGGCCTCATGAAAAAGTCAATAAAATTGATTTTCTCTTTCTCCCTCTCACTATCCCTCTCTCTTTAAAGAAAAGAAAGAAGGCTTGGAGGTGATGCACCACCACACACTGCCTTCATCCTGAACCCCTGGTGAAACACCGCTACCTCTACTACTAGGCTCAACCCCTGCGCTTTTCTTCACAGGTAATGAAGCTGCCTCTGGAATTGTGGCCACTACAGCCACTGGAAGTTGGGTATTTGTGTTGCACAAATGGTCACCTTAACCAGGATGGGTTCTGGGTGGTCTCAGTATCATTTCAATATTGACTATTGCATCACAGTGTGAAGCAGGCACATTTGGTAAGCAGCTCACAGCCCAAGCTGCAAGGGAAGTCAGAAAGGAAGCGGAAACCGAGTGTCCAGCATGGTCAGCTTCTGCACTGTCCATCACAAGGTGGGGGAACTTTTCAAACTGGAGAAGTTTCTGAACTACGGGCAAATGGAAAAAGGTTCCCTACAGAAGATGTGTCACTCAGGACTTATCCTGTAAGCTCTACCATTGGGTCCTGGAGGTCCTGTGTGTATCCATGTGGGCAAAGACTTAGACCACAGATTTTCAAAGTGTTGGCAGAACATGATTCTCCAGGTGATTCCCTAAGACTCGGCTGTGAGGCCATCCATCCGCTACCTGCCCACCTCCCTCTGCCTCCTTGAGTTTCTGACAACATATGGGGATTTTGCTCATCCTCCTCGGAAGAGAGGTACAGAATTTAAAACCTTTTTGCTTACCTCTAGAATCAGTGTCTCAGCAACAGGGGATCTGCTTCACTTCATTCATCTGACTTTTGGGGGGTATGTGTTATATCTGGCTTTTTTTTTTTTTGCTTTTTGGGTTTTCTTTAAAATCATAAATTGTGTCATATTTTATTTTTTAATGTTTTGACATGTAAAAAGCTGCACATAATTAATGGTATGCAATCTAATAAGTCTGGAGATAAGTTTATGTTCACAAAACCACCACCACAATCTATGCCATAAACCTATGCGGTTGTTTATTTATTTGTTTGGTGTGTGTCACAAAGACTTGAGGAGGTGGCATCTCTTCATTTTTCTTTCTGATTAAGTAATTCACTGTCTCAATATAAAAGTGGCTCATTGGGCTGGAGCAGTTATGGCACTTGCCTGGCATGTGTAAAGACGCAGGTTCGAATCCTAGCACCATATACACAACTAAAGGTCGGAGAAGCAAAGGCCAGTTGAAAAAATAAATAAGATTGACTCTCTCTCTCAGAAAAAAAAAAAGAGGCTCAATTCATCTTTACCAAATACATTAGGCATTTGTTTTGGCCTTACCTTATTCTGAATGTGTCTAAACTCAAACCAGCCCAAGCACAAGGAAATTTATTGAACAATAAACTGAAAATTGGATCCAAGATTTAGGATACAGCCTCCCTCCTCAGTACAGGCTCTGTTTACACTGTTTAGCTTTGCTTTCCAGCATGTCTAGCTGCACAAAATAATCCCTGAAATATACACGTTCGAGAAACCTTAGAGCAACAGTCCTGCAAAAACAGTTTATCTTGCCCAAACATTCCAGCAGGAACATAGGACTCAATCTCATGAAACCGACTTGAATTATGAATGGAGCAGGAAGTCTGGCCAGGCCTCTTCCCTGTTTTTACTTTGCAGGCAAAAACGGGCTTTTCCCCACCAAGCTACATGGACTGAGAGGAGGGAACGTGATTCATTGATGGAAATACAAAATTCCAACACCAGAAAGGGAAAATAGTTCTAAATAGCACATTCCTGGTGTTCACCTTAGAGGTTAGTTCAGAAGGCGTTACTCGCTCACATCCTGCTAGATGCAATCAAAAGCAAGATTTCTGAACACTTTACAGGAACAAGTTGTGCTAAACAGAGGGTGGGGATGGCCATGCAGGCGTGATGAGGAGAGAATAAAGGGCAGAGAGAGAAAAAGAAAGCCAGAAACATCTTCTTGTGAACATTCCCAGCACCTGCAGGGACCAAACTTGCCTGACAAGATGCCAAGGTACCTCTCATACTGAAGACACGGAAACCTGAGAAATCAGAAAGGAAACATGTGCATGGGGCCAACATTTGGGACAGATACATTTTCTTTTGGGTTCTAGTCTATTCTTGATTTTCTCTACTTCTTGCCCAATTCTCCATCCCAAGTGCTGGTCCTATTGACCAAAAGTGACCAAAGGTTAGGATTGCGTATTTAGCAAATAAAAATGTAGGGATGCTCAGCTAAGTGTGAATTTCAAACAAGCAGCAGGTTCTTTTTTAATGTATTAGTCTGTCCTGTATACAATTTTTTAAAAGCATATTTACACAAAGAGATTGTTATTTTTCTGAAGTTTTATTTTAACCAGGCATCCACAGTTTAATCTGGTAAACTAACCCAGGCACAGCTCAGAGAAAGTACTTTACTGAGAACTCAGAGGCAGCAGCCACAGGTGCCAATCACCTTCTATAGATTCCTACAGCAGTTGGATGCACTTCGCGTCTTCAAAGTGCCTGTTCATTCATCCATGCCAGGGCTGGTTAACAATCTTTGTGATGTTTTTCAGAACTTGACTTCCCCGTATTTCTTCCACGGTTGTATAAATTCGAATCCCTAAAATGCATTCTTTACTCCATAAAGTTCATAAGGTTTACTTTCCTGATTAAATGCCAGTACTTATTATGACTTTAACAGGAAGATGCCACTATTATTCCTATTACACAGGAAAATAAACTTGTGTAGCAAGGCAGGGTAAAGTTGCCTGCCATAAGTCACACATCTGATAAGCAGGGGAGCTAGTAATCAAACTCAGGCAGGGTAATTTAATTGTCAGCTCAACTACCACAGTATATGGCCATAACAGCACATATGTGTATATACGGAAATGTATAATATAACTCCCATAATAGTATTTATAGAGACATAACATGTACACATCGTATATAGTATGTGTTTTGTAAATGGTACACATCATGTATAAAAACTATATAGCTGATTAGACATAGATATAAATGCTCACCCTTTACATAAAATTAGCTCCAAAATTTCATAGAAACTGATTCTCAATATGTTTTTACTAGTGGATATCAAAATACAAATATAAATGTGTATTTGTGTTCTCAATTACACACAATTGGTACTTTGATACTCATTAGTGATAACAATTGAAAAACCAGTTTCTATAAGATAACTCTGAAGCTAAATTGTCATATGAACAAAAAGAATAAGTGGATTCTGTGGCTAACATAGGTTACTCAAAAAAAAAAATACCACCAACAACAAAAAAGATAGCTCGTTAACGTTCAAATGAGGATGGATGTGAAGACATAAGGTTAATGAGTACTCCTCGTGGGAGGAGCCCTGAGACAGTTTAAGGCTGAAACAAATGTAATGTTTAGAAGAAAATGATAGATAGTCCCACTTAATGAGTACATAGTAGACTACTTATTGTAATGAAATATGTTTAATTAAAATGAAGTCTGCTTTCTAATGAGTATACAGTCTGTAGACCAGTTTATAAAATCCCGAAGATAACTAAACACGGTATATATAAAGACTGCAGGGAAAGTTTACAGGAGGATAAATATATTTTAAATATATTTGTTTATCATTATGGTTAAAGTTAGCATTCCAGAAAACTCAGTGAGCTTAATATAGATTCCCTGATTTCTTTTTTTTTTCCTATTGTGTGTGTGTGCGTGTGTGTGTGTGTGTGTATGTGTGGTATTGGGGATTGAACCCAGGTGTGTTTTTACCATTGAGCTATATCTACAGCCTATTTTAAAATTTTTGTTTTGAGACAGGGTCTCACTAAGTTGCTGTGGCTGAATCTGAACTTGTGATCGTCCTGGCTCAGCTTCCTGAGTGTTGGAGTTACAGGTGTGCACCCCCATGCTTGGCAAGATTCCCTGATTTCTTAAAGCAATACCTACTTGAACAGGCATGGAAAAAGTACTTGGAAACAAAGAAAATCATAGGAGAACCATTCAGAGACATTTTAATGTGAATTTGGAAGAAACAGATTTTAACACCAATTTGCAAAAAAAAGTCCAAATTCTAACAAATTTCATTCAGGTAGTTAGTGTTAACATCATTCATGGAATCAAAATATCATTAAAGGCCATGCAGTGCAGTTTGTGGTGGGACCTGAGACTGACATAAGGTCATTTCTCATTCTGCTTTACTCCAGTCACTGCTGGTGTCTCGGTGCTTAGGGAACGCTTGAGTGGAGTGAGTGGAACTGGGAACTTCAGTACAGGGTTGCCAAGATGTGGTTCTTCCTGCCTCTGATTGCTTTGTGTGCAATTGTGTGTGTGTGTGTGTGTGTGTGTGTGTGTGTGTGTGTATTGGGGTATGGCTAGTGTTTTCAGACATAGCTTCAAGAAATTTTCAAAGTGAATAAAATTTATAATGATTCCCTTTCTGGTTCTGTCCTTTGCTTAGGCCACCACTTCTCTTGCCTCCTCAAATACAAATGGTGGGAAAGATGCAGTGGTGTCTTTGGGCCAGCCTGTACCAGCTCGTGAGAGCTTACTGTCAAAATTTTAACTTGCAGGCTGCTTATTAAGCATAGCCATTATTAAAATTTAAATTATATAGACTTACAGTATATATTTTGTTGTATTAGAAACAAAGGCAATGAATACTCAAATTTAGCAATTCCTAACTATTTTATAGCATTTGCTATCTTTGCTCTGAAGGAACTCACATCTATGTATCCGTAGAGTGAGTATACTATATACTACCATGCAATCCTGCAGAACTCCACCTTCGGTGACTTCACAATGCTGGATTGAAATTGAACTGGATGGAAGAAGCATGTGGTATCAGTCAGAGTTTGCCTCCACCCTGGACAGCAGTTTAACAATTACCAGCACATCGTGACTCAGAAGTCATCATGGGAAACAGAAAAATGGTGTGCAGATCCTGTGACTGAAGGGTGTCACTTGAGCTCTGGCTGCTGTTGAAGCAAAGGAAAGGGATAAGAGCCAGGTCTTCAGAAACAACCAGCAGATGTGATCTCACTGGTTGGCCGTTCTGAGGAAGCTAAGAGGTAAGAAATCCAGGCTCTGGCTAGGAGCTTGAGTAGAGAATTTTAAAAAAGCCAACAGTGCATGAAAATGCAAGTAGTAAACACGTGTTGAAACCACAGATAAATTATTCAGCTGTAGTCAGCAGATCTTAAAGGGTGGATAGTAAGCATGAAAGGAAAGGAACATTAAAATGGAGAAACACCGATTTCCTCATTTACCTTACATCACTTCAAACAAATCCTTGATTTTCTGAAATTACTTCTCCCTCTATTTAAAATTATTAACTCTCTAGTATCTGATGTCACATTTAAAAAGAAAGAAACTGGGGCTGGAGCAGTGGCTCAGTGGTTATGGTGCTTGCCTGGCATGTGCAAGTACGTGAGTTCAAACCCTAGCACCACGTACACAATGAAGTCTCGGAGCAATGAAAGCCACGTGAAAAACTAAATAAAATTGTTTCCTCTCTCTCTCTCTCTCTCCCTCTAGAAAGAAAGAAAGAAAGAAACCAGGTTAGAGCAATTTATTCTGAACTATGATTAACGTTACTAAATGCACGCACACACACACACACACACACACGTGTGTGTGTGTGTGTGTGTGTGTGTGTGCGTGCGCCCGAGTTGGCTATAGTAGCATTCACTGGGATACACTTCTGGACACAGAATTAGTAGCTGATCTATAAATTTCCAGTTGCCCATTCATTGTAAAGCCAGACATGAGTGCAGCCCAGGAAGGAGACTGTGGGGAGGGAGGAATGACCAAAAAGGGAAGGAACTGCAAAATGAAATTGGTCAAAGTATGTTATGTACATATATGACTATAGTACAGTGAATTTCACCTCTAAGTATATCTATAAAGCACCAACGAAAATTACATAAATAGATGGAAAACCAGTGGAGCAGAGAAAGGGGGATAGAAGGAGAAAGGAGAGCAGGGCAAGGGGAAGCACTGAGGACTGAAATGGAGCAAATAATATTTCATCTATGTATGATCGTGTCAAAAATTGACCCCACTAGTGTGGAGAATCCTCAAAAAACTAGGGATGAGCCCACCATACAACCCTGCTATTCCACTCCTGGGTATCTTTCCAAGGGACTTAGAATCAGCACATTATAGTGACACGGCAATATCTACGTTCATAGCAGCTCAATTTACTATTGCTAGGCTATGGAAACAACCCAGATGTCCCTCACTGGATGAATGGATCCAAAAACTGTGGTACATTTATACCATGGAATTCTACATAGTAATTAGAAACAATGATATTGCAGCCTTTGAAGGTAAATGGATGGCTATGGAAGAAATAATGCTTAGTAAAATCAGCTTAACCCAGAGAACTAATGGTCGATTGTCTCCACTCATCTGTGGAGGTTGGAACTAGACCCTGGCCATTCAGAAAGGTGGTTTATTATCATGTGTTAAATCCAGATAAGGTGTAATGTTATACAGCCTGATACTTTTTTAGAGATATTGTGGGTAAGGGAAGGGAGGAATACAGGTGGGAAATTGTGGGGGGCACTCTTGGGGGTAAATCTAGTTTCCAGAAACTATACACATTTTATATTATTTTGTGAAAATTTTGTATGCTTGTTCAAAAATAAAGTAAAAAAATCGACCCCCCCCAGTATGCCTAACTATAATGCGCTAATGAAAAGTGCATTAAGGCATAAGATTCGGAGCATCCTAAACCTCGAGCTGTGAAGCTTGAAGTTGCAGGATTAGAGAAGCACTGGCCCCTCCCTGGCGTGATTCCTGCTATGGCATGGCAGAATGTTGGCTCCAACTGCATCCTGCTAATCTGGCATCCATGGGTGGTGGGAAACAGTCTGTGCTTAGGGCACTGGAGTCTTCTCCTCATGGTTTCACCCACATGTCAAAGCAGCAGCAGGAGTTGCAACACCAGGGTTTATGTTCAGCGGTATATCAGTCCCTTCCCTTGTGTGATTATGGGTCAGAGCTCGAACTTTGCATTTGACTAGGACTGATTCATCCTAAGAACCTAGACACAGCCAGCCACCAAGGAGTTTGTACATAGATAGATACTTTTCTAGGAGGCTGGTTTGTCCCGGATTGTTCTTAGACAGGCGTTTTCTTATTTCTATTAACATCTGGCCTGGATTCTCCAAGAGATTCCTGGAATATAACAGATGAGATAATCAACACAGGCTAATTAGACTCCATTAGATGGACAGTTTAAGGAATTTTCTTTCTTTTTTTTTTTTTAATAAAATAGGTCTTCTGTTGCCTTCCTTGTCTTTTGGAATATTTCATTCCATTTCTCCAACAACTGAACATTCCCTGCATGAAGACCTGAGACCAGGATGACAGCCTTTTTCTCCCAAGTGCCATCTGCTCCAGGGAAGACAGCTATGATTAATCACCAATGCTTGTTATAGGTATGGGGACAAAAGCTATGTGACATATGCCATGTTTGTCATTTTACCTAACTTTTCAGTAAATTATTCTCCATGCTTCCTCAGCTTTTCTCCATGTACCACAAGCTAGACAATGAAATATTACTCAGCACTACAAAAAAATTAAGCCATGGAAACACGTGAAGGAAACTTAAACACTTATTACTAAGCCAGTCTGTAAAGGCTGCATACTCTATGATTCCAACTGTGTAAAAATATGGGAAATGTAACACTATGGAGTCAGAAAAAGATGAGTGGCTGCCCGGGGCTGGAGAGAAGAAAGGATGAATAGGTGGAGCACAGAGTGTTTCAGCACAGTGAAATTACTCATTATGATAATGTCATGGAGAATATGGGTCATGCAATTTGTCCTACCCTGCCGGATGCACCAAACCAAGAGCAATCCCTAATGCAAATCTCAGAGGTCAGGTGATAGGTTAGGAATGTAGGTTTGTCATTTGCAACAAGTGCACTGCTCTGGTGAGGGTTGTTGATAGTGGGGAAGACTATGCTCGTTGGGAGGCAGCGGGTAGATGAGATGTTCTTGTACCTTTCACTCAGTTTGATTTGAACCTAAATCTGCCCTAAAATATAGTCTTTAAAAAAAAAAAAAGATCACAACCTGCTGACCTCTTCTATGCTGTTTCCAAGAGCAATGACTTAATATGTAATATAAATCAAATAAAATTAGCCTAAGAGGCTATCTCTACCCTTTGGATAATTTTCCAAAAAGGTCAAGTCTGGCTATGTCTAAAGCCTAAAGAATACCGATAGTACAAATTCCCTGGGGAAATATTTCTTTCTCTCTGTTAGAGTGACAAAGCACAGGGTGTAAAATTGGCCCTTTGAAATGCATTTTCTTTGGTAAAAGTGATGGTAATACCCGTTCTCTCTTGCCTTTGTAAACATCATCCCATTTCTTTATCCTGTGGATTCTAAAGTCATTTTCTGTTGGATAAATTTAAACAACCACCAAAATGAAATGCCAACATTGCATTTTTCAGGAATGTTTTATATGATGCTTGTGTTATTATTAATGATGCTTGTGCTTAAGAGGTGCTTACTATGTGTTTTGTACTGTGCTAAATCCTCTGTGTACACTAGGTAATTCAAGCTGCAGAAGAGCATTTGCCTCCCTATAAGGGTATAGTTAAAAACAGAACGGCACATGGGAATAAATGGGTTATGGGAAATGTGAAACTAGAATACTTCTCAACAAGTTTAATAATTTTTTATCTTCCATCTTGGTTAGAAAAATAATTGAACACTCACTAAACATTAGTTAAAATACCAAACTTGTGAGCATTCAATAATTAAAATCTTGTATTTCATTTCACTTCACAATAACTTCAATGATCAATAAAAACAGGAAAATAACCTCCATTGTATGGATGTGGAATGAGCTTCAGGGAAATTAACTGATTTTTTCAAACTAATAAGTTAGTTCCTTCCAAAGTTTGCCCTCTCCCCATACTGCTTTCCCATTTATTGCGGGATAGTATCAAAATTTGAGGCCAATTTATTCTTCACGCAATACCCTGTTACCTCTTTGAGGTGTGTGCTTCATAAGTTCCTTCCCTTGCTCACACCTCACGCTGTTCTTACAGACCTCCTAAGGTGAAGGACATGATCTTAAGCATGAACTATAATGCTCTGGTGGAGCCTTCACTTGATGACCTGTCTTTATCACAAAGGACAAGGATTTGACCCAGTTTCTCACCACCAGGCTCCTTCTCTAGTAAGGGCCTAATGTGCCCTTCCTCCTCCACCCTTTAGACTCACTATGCATCCTTGAGGTCCAAAATTCAGTCATTTACTCATCAAAGTTTCCCAGCTTCTCATTCCCTGTGAAATACTTTGTTATTCACTCTGACATTCTGCAGATGAGAGAACATTTATTAAGGTCTTTTTGGTTGCCCTGCATGCAGACCAAATCTTTCTTTGGTCAATTTTCCAAAGCCTGATTTATGGTGGGAGATAGAGCCTACCTTTCATTATGGAAATCTAAAAGTAGATAACCCATGTTCCCAGTCCCAGATTTCATTTCAGTTAGACTGCAGATGCACCAACTGTGCTTAGAAAATTAGGTGCACCTGCTCCCAGCTTCGAACCCAAAGCTAGTAACTAAATGGTTGGAAGAGATTCATTCTCAAGACGGTAAAACAGGCTGTGCCAACATCCAGTTTTGAGGAACCACAGGGGCAGCAATGGCATTGGTGCTAATGGTAGAATCCTTGATCAATTTCCGCCTACGTAAGGAATGCAAATCATAGATTTTAGTGGTTAGTGGAGTTAGACTAACTTTGGGTATGACTTTTGGCTGTGCATCTGCCCTTACTCCACTTTCTGAGCTTGGTTTCCCAGGCTTTCTGACCAGTCTACGAACTACTGTGTTATGGTTTGAATCTGGTCAGGTATTGATGGCTTGGTCCCCAGTGCAGCAATGTTCAGAGGTGAGGTTCCAGAATGTGATTGGATCACGAGGGCTCTGATGTCATCATGGATTAATTCAGCAATGAGTTCACAGTGGATGGCCTTATTGGGAGGTGGTGGACTTTAGGAGGTGAGGGCTAGTTGGAGAGGGGAGGTCACTGAGGGTGTTTACTGTAGGGACATATCACGTCCCAAGGCTCTCTCTCCCTCTCGCCCCCCTCCATCCTGCTTCCCAGCTGCCATGAGGTGAGCACCTCTGTTCTACCCCAACCTCTCAACCGTGACGCTATGCCTCTCCACAATGGAGTCAGCCAACCATGGACTGGAACCTCTGAAACCATGAACAAAAATAAATCTGTCCTCAAGTTGTTTCTCTCAAGTACTTTGTCATAGTAATGCAAGGCTAACATACTGCATATCTTCTATATAAAATGTATTTCTGTTTAAATCATCTGGATTCAGTTCCTGTTGTGGGCAACTTAGAATCTTGACTGGATAAAAGCATTCCTGCCCTTTATAACATTTGCCACAATTTTTAAATAAATATTTATTTCACTGATGACTGCTTCTCCTATCAAACTATTAATTTGATGGCTTGATGAACAGTAGCCATCTATTTTATGTGCCAGTGAATCTTTAGTGCCTGAAATATACTGGTCACATAAGATAAACAAAAATCTACGCTGCCTGAAAGAGTGAAATAGCGTGCGTAAAGCACAGTGCCTAAATGATGTAGAGGGGACAGGGCAGTAGTGCACACAAAGAAAAATCACAACCCTGATCGTCAACAGAAAAGATATATTTATAATGAATTGATATGTATACACACATAATCAGATATGGCGGGTACATATATATACACATATATATATATGTATATATATATATGTAAATGAATGGACCTTACACAAGATAGAGTGTAAGAAATTGCCAAATGTGGTGGTGCACCCCTGTAGTCCCAGCTGGGGAGGCTGAGGCAGGAGGATAGCAAATTCAAGGACAGCCTCACCACACAGTGAGGCCTTAAGTAACTTAGTATGACCCTGTCTCCAATTAAAACAAAAATGTTAAAAAGGCAGGGGATGTGGCTTAATGCCGCTGGGTTCAAGCCCTGGTACAAAACAAACAATAAAGAAAAAGAAAAAGAACATGAGAAATGTTAGAAAGATAGAAAACTCAAAATGCAAGACACAGGGAACTGTGAAAAAGGGGGATCTCAGGATCTTGAAGAACAGATCCAATTTGTATATCAAAGGTTGAAGGAGGGATTTTTGAAATGAGTCAGGATAAACAGAGAAATGAACTAAGAGATCAGAATATACAGGTATGAGGAAGATCAAGTTGTTCAGTTTGCCATTTACTTAGGACATAATGGGCAGCCATCAAAAAATATTAGGCAGAAAAATCACACATGTAGTTTGCTTCGGTAAAATCAATGTGGCAAACTATTTAAAATTTACCATAGAATACAGAGAATAGACACATAAAAGCTCTATTTGAAACTTAGTATAACTCAAAAGAGAGATAAGAGGGCATTGTATTTAGTGGAAATGAATGAATGGGAAAGACACATGAGACACCACACAGGAGAGATTGCAAAGATTTACGAACTAGATAAAAGAAGCAAAATAGAACAAAGGTTTCTTTTTTATTTTTAGTGAAATTGAAGACTGAATAACTGACATATGCTAACAGCAAGAATAAGTGGAACCCACAGGAAAACATGAAGTTATACACAGGGCACATTGAGAATGGCTGCATTCTAACACACAAATGGAAGTAGAGGTCCCCAGTTTGAAAGAGAGCAAAGTTGGGGTGCAGATTAGGAAGTGTAGCAGATGATGTCATCACACTCCCAGGTAGGTCCTTTAAATCCCTTCACAACATTTCTATGTGTCCTTCTTCCCACTTTGATTTGGGTTCCATCAGCACCAGCAGCTCATTCTTGGAAGACAGCCTTGAGGTACTGAAGGTGCATCACCTACAAGTGTAGAGAGCTGAAGTTTGGAGTTGACACTCCCCTCCCTTTCCTGATCCTTTCTCCAAGAATTCAAATGAAGACGTACAAAGCCTGGCCTCATATTGCGCAGTGTTGCGCCCTAACAACCATTTCAGCTTTTCCATGGGATCAGGCAGATATTGCCTGATGTAACACCCTTCCTTGCCTGCCTTCCTCTACTTCCCTGGCTTCCTTTGTCCATTTCTTTTCCAGGATCCTCTATGAATAGTTCTTTGAATCATTTGCACCTGAATCTGTATCCCAGGGTCTACTTCTGGGGAGAGAGACTGAAGATAGGGTATTGTTTGGTGGTGATGACCAAGTCTTCTACATTTTCATGACCTTCTTTTTACTTTTATCATTTATTGAAAGGGGGTGAGATCTTATTACCATTGTGGATTTCTATATTTGTTTTTGCATTTTATTGGTTTTGCATCAATTATTTTTAAATTTGTTATAAGATGCATACTAGGCATTTGGGAGTTGAAGCTCTCTTAATAAATTGATAATTATGCAATGATCCTCTTTATTCTTTTTTTTTTCCTTAAGAGAGAGAGAGAGGGAGGGAGAAAGAGAGAGAGAGAATTTTATTTAGTTTTTATGTAGCTTTCATTGCCCCAAAACTGCATGTATACGTGGTGCTGGGGTTTGAACCTGAGTCCTTGTGTGTGCCAGCCAAGCACTGTAAACGCTGAGACACCGCTTCAGCTCCCTTTTTATTTTCTCTTGGCATTGAAATCTATTTCATCTGATATTAATATAGTCCCTCAGACTTTCTTTTGATTATTCTTCTTATGATATAGCTAGTTACATCTTTTCACTTTTAATATATCTGTGTCTTCGTATCTAAAGCAAGTTTTTATACATATAGTTGAGTCCTGCTTTTAAAAATCAAATCTGAAATCCCTCACCTTAGAAAAGAGGATTTGGGGGAATTTACATTTAATGGTATTATTAAGTTTAATTCTACCATTTTTCTATTTTTTTCATGTGTTCCTTTCTACCCTTTTCTTCTTTGCATGACTTCTTTTGGATTAGTTGCATATGTCTGTGATATCTGTGTATCTGCTTGTTGGCTTATTAGCTGCGACTCTGCTTTGCTTTGTGATTTCTTTAGAGTTTGTAGTATACATCTTTAATTTTTCCACAGTCTAACTTCACATACTTTTTACACCACTCCAAGTAAAGTACAATAACTTTAGAACATATGTGTGGCTTTTCAATCACAAGAACTTATTGATACTGAAGTCATACAGTTTATTTTTACACATAAATCTTAAAAATAGTTATCATTTTGCTTTAAACAATTATAAAGTACTCTTTTAAAGTATCAAATATTTGTTGTTTATCACATATTTATCCTTTCTGACCATTTTCTTTCTTTGTATTGATGTAAGTTCCCAACTGATACCCTTTTTTTTCTGCCCCAAGACTCCCTTCACTATTTCCTGTAGTATATTTCTTGCTGCTATCAATTTTTTTCAGTTCTTTCCATACCTGATAAAGTCACTATTTCACCTGTATTTTTGATAGCTTTTTCACTGCATGTAGATTTTTAGGTTGACAGTGTTTACTTCTGTTTCTTATAGTAGCTTAAAAGTGTTCTACTCTCTTCTTGCTTAAATTGCTTCCTATGAGAAATCTGTTGCTATTTTTATTTTTATTTCTCAGTACATACTGTGTCTCTTTTGATGGTTAAAGTTTTTCTCTTTAGCACTGTTTTTAAGTTATTTGATTATAATGTGCCTTCATTTAGGTGTCCTCATGTTTCTAATTCCTAGAGTTTCTTTAGTTTATTAGACTGTGGGTATATTTTACAAAATATTTGATTATCTTTCAAATTATTTATTTCTTTAAACATTTTTCCATCTCCTATTCTTCTGAGTCTCTAATTATAAACATATCAAAATATTGTTTTAAAGAGAAAGGGACAGTGAGAGAAAAATCAATTTTATTGAGTTTTTCATGTTGCTTTTGTTACTCTGACACTTCATTGTGTACATGGTGCTGGGGTTCAAACCCACATCCTCCCACATGCCAGGCAAGCGCTGTAACCACTGAGCCACCATATCAAAATATTTGAAGTCACTCCACTTTTCATTAATGCTGTGTTCATTTTTTCTTAGTTCTTTTTCTCTATGTATTTCATATCAGTTTCTATTTCTATGTCTTCAAGTTAACTACAATGTCTAACCTACTGCTCATCTCTACAGAGTATTTTTTTCTCAGACTGCATTGCCTCCATATTCAGAAGTTCAATTTAGGAAAGGCATATTTCCTCTGTTTCTACATGACATGTTCAAGTTTTATGTTTTAACATATGAAATGCATTTATAATAACTATCTTAATTTCTGTCTACTGAAAAATCATCTGGATGATTCCTGGGTCTGTTTATAGTGATTGACAATATCCTCATGTTTTACAGTTTCTGCTTCTCTTCAAGCTGGTAATTTTTAATTGGATGCCAGACATTGTGAAGTTTATTTTATTGATTATTGGACATGTTTTATTCCTATAATATTTCTGAGCATTTGAGTTGTTTGTACCTTCTGATACTTTTAATAAAACTTTGTAAGGTAGGGCCAGAGCAGCCTTTTGTCTAAAATTGACCTTGCCCTAGTACTGAGGCAAAACTTTTCTGAATACTCTATCAAGTACTCCATTAAGTGCTCTGGGACACATCCTTGAGAATTAAAGGGCAGAACTACCAGAACCTGGAAATTGATTAAATCTGTGGTTCAAGAGGAAAGTACCAAGAGAAATACTCAATTGTTTGTCTTGGATAACTGGATTGATGGTGGTGTTTACAACGAAACAAGTATTGCTGGTTCGATGTCCTAAAACTTTTTGCGAAACAAGAGACAATAGATAAGGTTGGAGCATTCATTCAACATATCGTCTACTTGTTCAACACACAAGGGAGGGGAAAGCAAAAGAAGCAGTGGAATAACAGCTAAGAGAAATAGGAGGTGAGGCTTACAGGAAAATGACAAATGGGAATCCTAGGGCCCAACTGAGACTAGATAGCATGATCAGCAGTGGAACCAAGAGCCTTGGTTCTGATGTTCTCGTAATAATTCTGGGCATGTGACAGTAGAATAAGAGGGAAAATGTAGATGGCATGTTGAACTCAACCTGAAGAAAATGGAGCAGTAAAGGTAAATTAATGAATAGGAAGAGGCAAAGCAGTATTGGCATCATTGAAATGCCATTGCAATGGCCAGAGAAGCCAGAAAAGTCAGGATGGAGTCAGTGAGAAATGAAGGAGGGAGTAAACAGCTCGAGGTCAATGCAGGAGAAATATGAATAAGGGGTCAGTTCTCACAGAGAATGGCAGTAGCAAAATTCCCAGCAATAAAATGGGTGCAAATGTGACTTCGCTTCATTGGATGTAGCATGTGGTTCAAAGCAAAATTGCTGCAAGTGCCACATGTACGAAATTGTCATTCTAATAAATGGGGTCCAAAGGGAGTCTAGAGCAAGCAAAGTCACCTAGAGGTCAGTAAAGCACAGAAATGGATGGGGAAAGAACAGGAAGGTGAAATTGTTAGGAGCACAAAGGGGGAAGAGACAGAGAGGTGGGGGGAGGGACAGGAGAGTGCTTTTCTTCCTTTCATCCAGAGGAAGGATGGAAACTGGTATTAGCAAGAGAAAAAAGTTGTTTACAGGGATCATGAGAGGGGAAACCATTCTAGAAAAAGGTTTATTTTGGAGCAGATATGTCACAATAAAAGAGAACTCTGTGATAATCTTCTTCATTCTGCTAACCATGGTGGACACTTGGAGGGGCAAAGCAACATGGTCAGGACACATGCTGTAGAGGAGGAAGGAGCTGGAAGGGACACAGTGGAAAACATTCTCCTTTGGTGCAATTTTAAAAATAAGCTCATTTGAGGTGCTTCTGAACCATCAGCACATCTGGAACCTCAACATCTTTTCAGATTCCTTCACTAGAATTTTTTTTGGATACATTATAGCCACTGAGTATCTCACAATAAATTATCTGAAGTGGTCTCTTCTTTGACATTTTTAAAGTGCTTATTGGGAACTCTTGGGCAGAAATTAAAAACAAAGATCATTCCCTGCCAATCAAGACCTGAATACAAAAGGGTTTGCTGACAAAATTAATACTGAAAACTCAAAATTTCTTATTAAATAAACAGCACACATTAAATACCACAAAGTTATGACTAACAAGTGGCGATGACAGGAAGTGTACACAAAAGGTTTCACCCACACCCTCTGCTGTGGCTTTTACCACCACACCTATGAGTTTCACTTAGTTAAATAACACAGAGTAACTAAAACCTGCTGACCAGTGCATGGAATTATAAAGGCTAAACTTGATAGACAATATCAGATTCGATTTAGAGAATGTCTGGTAATCAGCTAATGTTTTTCCCAATTTCATCTACGTGTGTGTTCTGGTGTGTGTAGTTTCAATTATCTTCAGTTGATCCACGAGAAAGTTAATCAGCTCTCATTTCACCTACAAAATGCTGACATTGAAACCAAAGATAAAATGGTGATGCATTGGGATATATTTAGGAATAGGATCCAAATCCTACCTAGAATCTTTTTAAAAAACACAAAATCCTTTTACGTTTTGAAAATGCAATGGCATAAAGTAAGTTTCTGATAGGTGAAATAAAAATTTAAAGCTGTGTGTGCAAAATATACTCTGCGCAACTTCGTCTGTCCATGCAGTAGTGGGAGTGTGTGTGTGTGTGTTTAAAAATTAGAAAAATCGCTGCCCACGTATCAGTTACCACCTAAAGAGGGATTATGCGGTCTTGTTATATCATCCAATCCGCAGATCCATAGGAGGTAAATACCCTCACCCCCATTTCACAGAACAGCATACCACGGGGCTCCAAGCACCCAGTTACATGCTGGGAATTCACTGCTGGTAGGTGTTGGAGCAAGAGTCATTTGACTCCAAAGTGCGAAGTTCATTTTAAATCCCTCTAGAGTCCCGTTTGGAATATTCCCCACCTTCTAAGTGGGACTGGAGACCTAGAGTTCATCTTCTAAGTCACGGTCCCAAAACCTGTCTTCATGACAAACTGTGGCAAGTGGGGAACCTGCGGGGAGGGTGCAGACAGGTGGAGAGAACAGGTGGAAACCAAGGACAGAAGGTAAAAAAAACAGCAGGGCAGGGCTGTGCGGCTAGCAATTGAGAAGCTCCAGGGAGCACTGGGCGCTGGCCCGAGGAGGAGGGGACAAGGCGAGCCGGGCAGGAAGGGCCGCGCCGGGCGGCCGCCGCACCTGTGCATGTGACCCGCGTGGACTCCGGGGCTGAGCCGCCCTCACCTGAGCCCACGTGACGGGGCGGGGTGTCGCCAGCCCCAGGGCCACGCAGCCACGCCCCTCCCGTGCGGCACGCCCGGACCCCGCGGACCAGAGCTGCGGCTGCTGCTGCTGCGGCGGCGGCTGCGGCGGGCGCCCGGGAGGAGGCGGGAGGCGCGGGCGGAGGCGGGAGGAGACGGCGGTGGCGCGGGAAGACGTAGCAGCGACACGGCAGAATGTCGGCCGGCGGAGCGCCAGTCCCACCGCCCCCGAACCCCGCCATGTCTTTCCCGTCGCCCCGAGTCACCTTGCCCGCCGGCCTCGACATCCTGCGGACCTACTCGGGCGCCTTCGTCTGCCTGGAGATTGTAAGTGGGGCAGCCTCCGCGAGGGTGGCGCCCGGGAAGCGAGGACCGAGGGCTACATCCTTGTTCCCCACCTGGGCTGTCGCCCTCGGCCTCCTTCCCTTCGATGTGGCCTTTTCCAGCGCTCTTCTCGGGGACCTCTGGATGCTGGGCGCAGTCGCCGGAGCCCTCTTGCCTGGCACCTGTTACGCTGGCACCTGCTAGCCTGCGGGCGACGGAAATGGCCCCTTAGAGAGCTTGCGGGCTGCCCCGCGGGGGCCGAGGATTAGGGACTCTGGGGAGAGAGAGGTGTTGGGACTTGGAGGCGCCTTCAGAGACTCGGACTTGGCCTGGGCCGGCGAATTCGGCCTCGCCTGTTGCTAACCTGCCATTTTGTTGGGTGGTGCAAAGGTGTACCGGAGACCCAGTGACCTGGAGGCTGCCAGGGTGGGCACAGCGGGGGCGGGAGGCACCAGGAGGAGGAAGGCTGCAGACCGGGGCACGTTTCCCCTAGTCACCCTTGCCGTCATTAGTGCCCTTTGGATTGGGGAAAGGAACAGGGCGCAGGAGGCAGGGCTGGGAGAAAGGTGAGGTGCGTACCATGCAGTTGGCCGTTTCTAACCAGGCGGACCGCAGAATGGTGGGGAAACGGGGACGCGTGGCTGGTCCTACTTCTTTGCCTGCTTTTGCACCTTCTCTTCCTAGTCTAACCTGCAAAGTTGCGGCCCTTCTCAGCACACTTCGTAGGACCCAAGTAAAGATGGAATCAACCTTCTTGGGCCTTACACTTGAACTTCTTAAGAGGAATTTTATGGAGTTGGAAGCTTTGGAGGCTCGTTGTGGACAAGGGGAAAATGGGAAAATATGAATTGGGCAACCGAGGTTGCATCATGCCCTGAGAATGGCAAATAAAGAGTGAAATGCTGGCAAGGCACTGCTTTTCCTGCGCGCTGGTTTTGTTTGCTCGGTTTGGGGTTTTCACATCTACCCCCTGTCCTCTCCTTTGAGTTTGCATAACCTGGATTTGGGCCACTTTGGTTTCACTTTTGGGCCTGTGGGGCTGGAACACCTTGTGAGCATTGGTTTTCTGCCCTATGATGCTAAGATGAGCAAGCCACCCTGTTAAATTTAGCTCAGATTGAATCTGAAAGAAGGGACACAAGTGAGTTACAGGCAATGACATCAATAATCAGATAGCCACTGTTCAGCTAGAAGAGGCTGTTTCGATGCCGAGTTCACAAGCATCCAAATTCTTGGGCTGAGGCGCAGGCATCCATGTGAGAAGAACAGGAAGAGGCTGGCGTTGGATCCGCTGCACAGCTGTGGGAGGGACACACTTTAGAACAGTAAGATCTGGAAGGATTTCATAGACTCCGGGCTACTTAAGTCCCATGTTCCTCAAACTCCAAGTGTTTACCTACCTCTTTTAGAAGTTTCGGGCAGTATCCACATTCTACCCGCACTGGAATTTCTAGAATGTTCATGTAAATATACTGACTTTCCAAATTTCAACTAGAAGTAGTAATATACATGGAATCTCAAATTTGATATACTGGTAATGTATTTCTAATATTTATCCAATAGATTTGTATGTGCACATATGTATATAAAGGTACATATGTGTGTGTATGTAAATGTATAAACATGGAAATTAAAAAGATTTATCCATGCGCTGCCAAAGCAAATACCATCTCAGAAACCACCTCTGGTCATGTGACATTATCAGAAACACTCTCAATTTCTGAGCGGTGCGGGTGGAAGAAGTGGAAGGTGACTTACTCGATTTTCTGTTCCTCCTACCCCATACATCTCCCTTTTATGTCTAGCCCAGTGGTTAGTTGTCAACTCTTGGCTGTATTTAATAACTTGGCAGCTCTTAAGAAAACTGTTGCCAACCCAAACTAATTAAATCAGAATCTCTGGGGGAGCACCCAGAGTCAGCTCTTCTTTAAGACTCCCTGGAGATTCTAATACACAGTCATGACTGGGAACTGCTGATGGAGCCCTTCATCTGCACTTTGTAGAGAAAACAACTCTTTTCTTGCAAATGTGACTTCTCTGTTTGCTAGCACTTCCACTCTTCCCCATCTTAGCAGGGATCCCATACTCACAGAAGTATCTGGTCCATTGCTTTTATCCATTTCCCCTGGCTCCTTCCTTTTGAAACATATTTTGGTCTCTTACCTAGATAGAACAGCATCACTTCCAAAAGCTATTTTAATTTGTTTTCACATTTCATGTCCAAACATCTTTATAAGTTTAAATCTTAGGCCTATATTATAACCTGTTTTATTTACATATTACCTCCCTCCACCACCACCCCCAATAAAAAAGGATCAGAATGTTCCAATGAAGCTGGTGACTTTAGAGAAGCAAGGGACCATGTTGGAACTAAACTTACTGCTCCTTCTTGGCTTTCATCTTTCTGGAGTGCTTAAGATGTAGGATTATATACTTCGAGGACACGGAGATCAAGTCTGCTTTGTACTCCTCTGTGTAGAATGCCCACCTTCAGGGATGTACAGATGGAAACTAAGTAGCCACTTGTGAAGCACCTTGTTCCCAGCTTTCTCAATGCTTTCTACTTTTTCTGATTCCTTGCTGACTCATGAGTCAATCTCCCATGGCTCCTCTTTAAAAATCCTCTCACTGGAATTTAAGTATGAGACTTCCTTGGGTACCATAATGCTAGGTGATCTCCTTTCCAGGGACCAATTGTGTTAGCATCTTCCAGCATTTCTGAATATCTCCAAGCTCCTCCTTAATTTTGACCTTCCCTTCAGGTCCATTTATCTCCAAGATTTTTTCATTTATGTCCTGTTGCCCTCTGAATCTTGCCCATGTGAAAACTACCCTGTGAAGATAGACTAGACCACAATAGGAGACTAAGCTAATGATACCACCATCTTGGAGTTCCATCCTCAAACTCACCAGCTAACTTTGCTCATAGTATGCAATCTCAATGCCCTTTATTATTTTTCATTCACAATCTCTCAGGTATAGCCATTTGTTGGAAAGATAATATGAAAAATAAATAGTGTCAGCCTGCCAGAACCAGGTAAAGCAATTTGTGGTGCTGGCTTCATAGTTGAAGAATATTTCACACCTGCGTGCATAGTATTGCTTTTTGAAACAAGTGTGTTCTGCTTCTGGATAAATAGTCAGCCATTTGAATTTTGGCTTCAGCTGTACTTAACCAATGCGTGCTTGCCACAGAGTTTAATATTGAGTTAGTGTTGCAAAGCCAAGCCTTTTAGTTTATGATGGGAACACATCACATTTGACAGTTATTATTTGCAAAATTTCTTAGTGTTTCCTGAAGGAATATTTTCTAAATCATTCTTTAGATATTTATTGAATATCTACCTATGCAAGGCATTCTTCTGGGAATAAAAATGTTAGGACCTCCAAGGTCTGGTAACCTGCTTGAGAGAATACACATGAAAGTTGCTACTTAGGAAAGAAAGTTCCATATTGGAAGTGAACTACCCTACAGCATTTTTCTAGACCAGTCTGTAAGAAAATGACGTGGATGCTATTGCAAGAATAAAATATTTAGAGTTCCTGCACTCCATGAGATTATCTTGTAAAATGCACTAGAAAGATTGAACATGCAGTACTAATCATGAAAAATAATAGAGTCACTGTGTTCAGTGTGTTTTGTGGTTTCAGTGTTTAGGAAACTGTCTACATTCCCCCCTAAGTTATTTGTTCACGTCTGTCTTGATGAGATGTTATAGGACTCTTTCACATGCTTAGCTGCAGTGTTTGGTGCCAGTGATTTTAATAACATAATTAAGAACAGACCTTCAGGCCTTCCTTTATGCCTTGGGGAAAGAATACATAATACAGTTCTTACCCTTAAAAAATTATTGTATAGTGGAATAAAAAGACAAGAAAGAATTGCAATGGTGTATATAAAGTGTTAAGATAGGCTTATGAAAATATTGTACAAAAGCAGGGTAGAGAACATCTGGCTCCTGGAGAGGCCAAGACAGGCAACTTCAATGGGGTGGTGCATTTGAGTTTTGCCCTAAATGATGATCAGGAGTTCAACAGACATGAAAAGTGGAGAAGAAAATTCCAGGTGGAAAGAAGGGCAAATACACACCTCAGACACGATAAAGACAATGGCATGGGGTTCTAGCAATTGTTAGTTTAATATGACTGATGGGAAGGTGCCAGAAATATAAGGAAAAACTGCAGGCAGGGTTCAGTTTGTACTTCTCTGAGTAGTAGGAGGCCAAGGCAGTGAACTTACTCCATGATGGGGAACTGCTAAAGGCCAGAGATAAACTTAATTAGACTGGTGTCTTAGAAATCTTCAGTGAAGTTTGGTTGTAAAATACAGAGATTTAAGGCTGTGAAAGATCAGTTAGAGGCTTGTTACTATAGTGCAGGTGAGTGGTGCTGAGAACCTGGAAAAGAGCCAAAGGAAGGAAGGATGGAGAAGAAGAGAGAGAAATCTGAGGCTTAGGCGGTCAACCAATATGAATGGCATGCTCCCAAGTGATGGTAATAGTTTCAATTTGACTAGAAGATGTAACTGAGAGGAGTAGCCAGAAAATAAATGAGTCTTAAAGGATGGTGGTGAAGGGGAGGGGAGGTGTAAGAGATAGTGTCATGCAGATAAATTTATGGAAGGGATTTTAGGTTATTTTCAACCCAAATATTGGGCTCTAGATTAACACACAAGTATTCTGATTCATAGAATTTTCTTTGCTTGGCCAGACAATAAATTTTAATTTCAAAGGGACTGTGTTCATCTCTGCCTTTCTAAAAGACTTTTAATCCTATAAATAAAAATTTGCCGGGGCTGGAGCGGTGGCTCGGTGGTTACAGCACTTGCCTGGCATGCGCAAGTACACGGGTTTAAACCCCAGCACCCATGTACACAATTAAGTGTCGGAGCAACGAAAGCCATGTGGAAAACTCAATAAAAATTGATTCTCTCTGTCTCTCACTCTCTCTCACTGTCCTTCTCTCTTAAAAAAAAATTCCTTTGCTTTTATTTTAAAAATCTCCATCTATATGAAAAGAACCTTTACACTTTCATAAGAGAAAATAAGTGGATGCCCTGGCCAAAGCTTATTGTCAGCAAATGCTTTTCCTGACTCATAACCCTGTGAAAAATATGAAATTTGGAAAACTTTAAGTTGCTGAAAAGATTGACCTGGAGCTACATAGGAAAAGGTCAACGAAAGGAGATTTGTTTTGTACAGCCCAATAGAAATGTACCTGGTATAAGAGCTATGGACTTGGCATATCTGCATTGATATAGCCCTATTGGACAGGAAGAGGTTAGTGTATACAGTATTATACATGTGCAATAATAAACCCTGTGTGATTATTCTGTAGTACACTCTGAATAGTATATGAGAATATTCTGGAAAAACTGGCTAGAGTGGAGAAAGGCAGCTTTAGCTTGGTTATGCTCTTTTAAGTCTTGCCCAACTCCAAATGCTCTACTTCTCCCAGGTGGCTACAGTTTGACCTGCATTTCTTATATGTTTTACTGTGCATAAAAGGGTCAAGTCCCTTCATAGCCACCCTGTATGACACTCATAACTTTTATATAATAACTTTCAGCAGGAGGTCCTGTTCTTGCCACTGTCAGGGCGTTGGCATGCAGGAACACAGTCTGTGTGAGAACTAGTTATTTAAATCAAGGGAAATTAGAAACAAGAATCAAAGGGGTCTAGAACACATTTCCCCTGTGTAGTATGGGTTAGTTTTAGGGTTAGCATCAATTATAATGGTGTATGTGAAGTGTTAATATAGGTTTATGAAAATATTGTAGAAAAGCAAGGTGGACAACATCTGGCTCCTGGAGAGGCCAGGAACTAAAATGGAAGTTTGGGTCAGATGGAGAGGAAGAAGGTATGACACTTTATAGCACTCTCAAACATATTTCAAATGTAAATCTGAAAGGCAAAAGTTATTTTGCAATGAGTATATTGTGCTCATAGGCTTGTTATAATGTCCTTTTTCTTATTACTTCTCAGAATTCGTCTTTCTTTTCTCTAATTAAAACAAATCTTTCTGACTTCTGCCTCTAATTTGGACTGTCCCAGGGTTAATCCAAGACCAGTCTGGATGAAGTCAGCATGGTTAGAGGGCAGGTGGGGGAGGGTAATGGAGGGTGTTAGAAAGGCTTGGGGTAGGACATGAGACTTACCTGCATCAGAAGTTCCTACTAATACTGCAATGGCACTTGCAATATTAGTGGGTCATGGGGGAAATTTTGGGCCCCCCAAAAAAGACTAAAAATGAACATCACAAAGTAGATTTGCAAGAGGTTCTACCTTTCCTGTAACTTCATCCAGCCTCCTAAGATCTTATGGTAGGTGGTGGTGGTTGCCAATAATTACTTGAAAATTGGGAAGTGCATGTTCCTGCTTCCCTAGTCTTGCCTGTTTTTGACCACCTATTTTGGGCTAGGGAGTTGGCTGGGCTCTAGACAGCTGTATGTTCCCAGCGTCATAGGCTGCACTTCTAGAGCGTGTGGAACCATTCCTTACACACACTGAATCGTTTCTGCTCATTTCAAGGGGGATACAGCAGAACACCTGGTGTAGAAAGCTCTTCTGGGTTCTGAGCTTTCAGTGATGATCAGGCAGTGTCACCAACCCTGAACTCACAACCCAGTGGGCAAAACGCAAGTAGGGCCATGATTTCCATCCACTTGTGAGAGCTGAGGGAGGATACTCACGTGTCAGTGGCCATGGAAACACCAACTGTGGCATCTGGCCCTACAAGTCTTTCTGGAGGACATGGACTTGCAGTTTAGTTATATAGCAAATACTGGCCAAGCAAGACCAGTTCTGTGTCCAGAGGATGGGATGGGGAGCAGTGGCTGGAGTGCAAAGGAAAGATGGTAGGAAAAGGAGAGGAATTTTCCAGGGAGAAGGTGAGTTTGAGAAGGGAGGCAGAACTGTTCCTCAGTATTGCTACCACTGGACTGCAGCTAATTGTGAATGAATTCACACTTTTGTGACCTGCTTTACCAATATATCTACCTGTTATTTTGTATCTGTTGCCTGATGGGTGTTTCCAACTTTAAAACAACAGCAACAACTTTTACAATACAAATCGAATAAAATGGGGCTACTTGTAGATAACCTTTTTTCTAGATGACAGATTTCTATTATATTAAGCACTTTATAACCATAATGTTTCATGAGTAAGCACCCAGTAATTGTGCACTAAAATAAAAGGGTTTAACAAGGAGATATGGTGGGGGGCTAAAAACCCCTTTGTGATCCTGATGAAAATTGTGGACTGTGTCCTCAGGAAAAATGCAGATGTACTTACTATCTAGTTTTATGTGATTCCATGGAATCCTTTGAAAAAAGAGTAGAAACCCTGCTTTAGAATGAACGCTAAACCATGGAAGAGGCAAAGGGCATAATGTTAAAAGCTTAAGCTCTGTGCTGGAGCAGCTGCCCAGCAGTTACATCTTGCCTGGCATTCACGAGGATGCAGGTTCGAACCTCAGCTACACATACACAGTGGAGTGTCAGAGCATCAAAAACGAGATGAAAACCTAAATAAAATTGATTCTCTCTTTGTCTCTCTCCCCCGCACACTGTCCCTCTGTCTTTGAAAAAAAAAAAAAAGGCTTAAGCTCTGAAAAAAAAAATCACCAGGTTCAAATCCCAGTCTAACATTATGAATTGGATAACTTAGAAAAAATTATTAATGGCTCTGTACCTCAATTTACTTATCTGTAGTGTGGGAATGATAATATTATGTCTCAGTGTTTGTGAGAATTAAGTTGGTACAAATGAAGCCCTTAGAACAGTACTTGGAACATGAGAGCTCAGTAAATGTTAGCTAATATTTCTGTTATCATCATTAACTTCAACCTCGTGAGCAAACTAACTCCATAAGCCAGACTGGGAGACATTTTGGGGTTTCCTTTTCTTTTCTTCCTCTAGGCTTGCTGACTGTTCATTCGTCCTGTAATAGAATGATAAAATGTCTAATAAGAGAATTAAAGAGGGTTATATGTTCCTTATAAAAATTTTAAACAATGACGTATTTGTCTTTAAAGGTATTCTAACTAGGCTTTTATCCCTTCAGATGCTCTTACCTTTTTCTGTTGTCATTCCAAACATTAAATGAAAATAGGTCAGAGTAAAAATTAGCCTTTTTATTTAGTATAATGACAAAGGTCTACTAAGAGGTGTCAAATTAGTTTGAAAATTATTAGCTAAGATGTCAGAGTATATGTATAAAAACAGGTTACTAGGAAATACGTGACTTTTAAAAAGAAAAGGGTTTTTTTGGAAAAGGAACCCTTTGGGAACATAAGCAGGCTTTCCAAGTAGGTGAGAAGTCGACAAGTAGCTGCAGCTGAATCCGGGCAGCCAGGACTGGAAGACTTGCCTCCTGCCCAGTACTGTGTGTCCCGGGGCTGTGCATTTTTAACAGTTCACTTTTCTCACTCTGATTCACAGGGTTCAGCTTAGTGTGTTAGTGGGTGAAGATACTAACTAAAGTCAGTAGTTTTCTTATGGGAGGGATTAACCCAAGACTTAACTCTTCTGGTTTGCAGAGGCCAAACTAAAGCGACAAATACATGTTAAACCATAAAGAAGATCAGTGTTTCGGGAATGGGTTGCTATTTAATAACTGCAGTTCCGAACGTATCTGTGTTCTTCAGAGTGTCAGGTGCACCGAAAGTTGGCTGAGAAGATAAAGGGTAACCACGTGACAGGGGGAATGCTGACTCCTTCTGCTGGGAGGGTTTTTACCTTCGTGTTACCTGCGGGCGGAGCAGCCGCCTTGTTTCAGGTACTGTATTTTGGGGGTCAAGAGTCTCAAGGCCCGATTCAGGTCCTTAAATCATTTGTCTGCTTTGTGCATAGCTGTCTGATGTTTTAGGGACACTAGAGAGCCGTGGAAGGCAGTGGTAGACCAAAGGAGAGAATGTGGAGTCAGATCCATGAGAATACTGTGGGTGGATCACGGCATTCCAGATACCTTTCTTCCCCCTGTGCACACTCTGCAGTTGCTAAGATACTTTATCGCCCCTTCTCCCTCGGATTTTAACCATTTGGTGCTGTGCTTTTTACTTCTAGAAAAAGGGCTCCCTCGAGAGTCTCCTCTCCTAAATAGGGGTGCTGATGAGTACAGTCTATCTGGTGAATGCTCAGAGCTTCAGTGAAGTGAACGCACGGAGCATCAGCAGTATTATTGGAAGCTCACTTTGCAATGTTAGGGCCAGGTTGGGATGCTTGGGAGGGAAGTTGCTTCTGTCTAAAGGAAATCATGAAATAGGGAAGAAATAATTGTGTCAAAGTCATAGTGACCCATACAAGCAGTGCCAGGCTCCTGAAATGAAGGCGGCTCTCCATTGTGGGCGTAGCAAGGTTCTCTGCCCATCCTTTGCTGTCTGATGCCACCCTGTGAGCAGGACTTACACCCGGATTTCACAGACTCTCTGACCTAGGGGTGGTGCTTGTGTTTGCTTGAGAGAGAGGAAAGGGTGTTCACACTTCCCTGCCCAGGCAGTGCAGGCACCACAAATGAGTGAATTGAGTCCCTTTCCGTGTAAGCACTGTTTCCTTTCCAAACCATTGAGGCATTGGAAGGCTGTAATTTTGAGCACGACAGGACAGTTAATCCAGACACTTGTACATCATGGACTCTGGGTACAAACCTTGGTCTGTCTTCAAGGCTGACTTCAGAACCTACCGTCTTGCCACCCTTTTCCAGTTCCTCCTGTCACATTTCTTCCCACCCACCCCACATCCTGTCTTGCAGAGCAGCACACTGTGCTGAGCTCTTTTTATAGCACTTGCCACAGTCTGCTTCCGCATCAATTTTTTTTTTAAAGAGAGAAAGAGGGGACAGTGAGAGAGAAAGAGAGAATCAGTTTCATTTAGTTTTTCATGTGGCTTTAGTTGCTCTGACACTTAGTTGTGTACATGGTGCTTGGGTTCGAACCTGCATCCTCACGCATGCCAGGCAAGCACCGCAACTGCTGAGCCACCACTCCACCCCCACCCCCACATCAGATTTAAAAGAGTCTATTTCTCCCTTGTTTAGGACTTCTGGATTGGGTGCCTTTTTTTTTTTTTTAACTTGAGCATTATTCTTCAATGCCTAGAAGTAGAAGTAGATTTGGGGCTAACCTATTTGAGGTCTGGTCCACAATTATTAAATGAATTTCAAAGGATTATTTGTAGGTGTGAGTTTATCACAATCCCTGAATCCTGTGGCTGTGCTATGTAGTCTCTCTGCAGTGGCTAGTTCTTTATTCTTCATTGTCTGTTAGACAAGCACATAGGTTCTCGGTAAATGATTCTTGAATTAATAGAAACCTAATAATGATGTGCATTTCATAAATTACATTTAAAATAATGTAGACTTTTTGTGGTGGAAGAGTAAGAAAAGGCTACCAGGAAGGAAAATCTGGGAGAAAAGGAAAGATTGACCCATTAAAGTATTCTTATTACCTTTAAATATGTTTTAAATACAGAAAAGAGTAGACAATCTTTTACCAGGAACAAGTTTTATTCCTTTCATAAAAGAAAATGATAGCCAAGATTTTACAGTGTACTAATGTTCATTACTTAGATATATTTTTATAAAACTGTCTGGGTTTATTGCTAATTTTTTCACTTGAAAGTAGGACTTCAGGTATGCTATTACTAAACCTACACATTTATTAAACTGGTGCCTTAATTATCATTTCTCTAGTTATAATTTATTATTAATAGTTTTCAAAAAATGTTTCTCCAAAGCAGAAACTGATTACATGACTGAGCCTTTTTTTTTAAACAAATTAAAATTTGTGCTTTTAAATTTCAGTGACATGCAATTTGGATATTATCTAGATACTTAAGTAAGATCCAGATTATTATTGTTTCTTAATATTTGGAGCTCAAACTGTTCTCATAGACGTTAATATGTTTGTTCACTAAGTAAATATTTGAGAGCATCCTCTATGGGGGAGAAGAGAAATATTCCCACCTGCCTGAGTCAACCTCAGGTCAGATGTATGGCTGAAGTTTTTGTGTTGCCAAATCTAGCATAGTACCTGACTAGTAGGAAAGGCTCATTGTGTAGATGAGTGACTGGCCGGGGATGTGGATACGTGTGAAGCCGTGTGCCGCCGGTAAGGTCTGTTAGCGCAGGAGGAGGGCAAGCCAGGTTCAGCTGCAGCCAAGAGGGAGCTTGCCCAGGGGAGGGAGGAGCAACGGAGCCTGAGCTGGGACTCAGCAAAGACTTCAGATGATGGGCTCAAATGAGCTGGGAGTGCAGGTTTCTCAAATACACAGTGGGAGGGGTGGCTTTCTGGGCCAGCAAGTGGCGGGCTACTCAGATATGAAAGAGCTTTGTGCTTGAGCTATGGACTTCTGTTCTTTTTCCTATAATACAAAATGTGAAGGGTCTCCCAGCATTAGACAAGGATGAAAAAGATGACAAAAGCCTGGGACGCTCTGCACAGGGTGTGTCCTTTACGGCTGTAGTGAGAGTGTGGAGACGGAAGGTCTTAGAGTGCTAAAGCCCATTGTCTCCTCTCCCACTGTTTCTGCTTCTCTGTTCTCAGTACCAGTTGTACATGTCAGAATTCCAGGTGTTTTCCTTTCCCACTTTTTTCTTGTCATGTCCCACATTGGATCAGTCACTATCATCACACAACTTCTAAATATCTCTCTGGTCCACTTGCGTCCCTGGGTCTTCAGTACACCGATTCTGCTTTGCACTCTGTTGTCGTAACAGTCTCCTATGTGTTCCTACTGCCCTCATCCTTTGCTCTCCAGCCTGTTCTCCTCGTGCTCTAGCCACAGAAAATTCTAAATGCAAATCTCAAACATACTACTTCCTGCTCAAGAAGATTGTGGCCTGCTCGTTGCCCTCTGGTGAAGTACAACTCCATGGCCTGACCTTCAGGACCCTTCAGCTCAGTCTGCAGCTAGGGTTCTCACTGTCCCACACATAGTGTGGCACCTGGTGCTCTGGCCATGCTGAGCTATGCTTCACCTAAGTCCCACCCTCACAGCTCCCACCCATCATCTCAAGACTCATCTCCTGCTGGGACACCCTACCTTCCCTCTCCTTCACCCTCAGCCTTGACCTTGGGATTGTTGCCTCTGGTTTCCAAATCTGGATCTAAAGTCCTTGCTGTGTGGACCTACAGCACCCAGTATTTGCCTAGTTGTGACATTTATAAAACAGCATTTTAATCACTGGCTCAATTGTCCCTTTCCTATAATAGGCTGAGCATTCTATGATGACAAAGACCAACTGCGGTTTCTTAGCCATTTTATTCCTGACCTCTAGTACAGTGCCTGAGCTGCAGCTATTAGACTATTAGATCCATCTGAAATACTTATTCCAATGTTCCGCACATTGTAAATAATAAATAACAGTAGTTTTATTGCTAATTATTACATACAACAGCTGCAACTATTATTCTCTGTGTAGGCAATAATATCAAATATACAAACAGGTCATGAGAAAGACATGAGTGTGACAAATTAGAAAGTTATAGTTCTTTACACATGAATTCTCTAAGAAGCGGCGAGAGCAGAAGCCAGCGTGTGATGGTTTGAAGAGTAGCTGCAAGGAGAAGTGGAACCCAAAAACTAGTAAAATGTTGTCTGGAGGGGAAAGTCTGTCCACAGTGCAGTAGTTAGACAGGCAGGGGGAGCAGAGGATGATGCCCTTAGATGAAGAGAGGATGCTGGGCATGTTCATGGGCTGAAGGAGAAAGCTAACATAGAGATACAGGTGTGGAGTTGGATCTGACCTCCAGGTAGAAGGATTAGTTTCATACCTGGAGGAAGAGGCACCTTGCATGATAGAGAAGTGATGAACAGGCTGCTAGGAAAGTGTGCACGGGTATGGGGGGAAAGGAAATGGTGAAGTTGATAGAAGCAGGTTTGATTTTCTTGTGCATAAGGTACTTTTTAAACAAATCCATTATCCTCTCTCTTTTTCTTTTCAGCTGTTGGGAGGTATCGTCTGGATTTTGGTGGCCTCCTCCAATGTTCCTCTACCTCTGCTACAAGGATGGGTCATGTTTGTGTCTGTGGCAGCTTTTTTCTTTTCTCTTCTCTTCCTGGGTGTGTTCATCACTGGCATGGTGACTCAAATTGAGGCCAACTGGAACTTCCTGGTAAGGGATTTTTGTTTTAACTCTATTGCACAAAAATGTAAGAGACTCATGAATACCTCATTCTGTTTGGAAGTGCCTGAGTCCCTCTTCTGTTTGTTGACCTCTAAAGGAGAGAATAGGTCCAGGTCACAGGGGCTGCTATGGTGCCCTGTGCTTGCCTTCCTGAACAGCAGGATCCCAGTTTGTGAAATTCAGGTGTTAATGGAGCTGAGAATTCATTCTATTACTCCTTTATGACTCATAAATGAAACATTGTTTCATTTTACACAACAAATGAGTTGCATTACAATTATGGAACAATTGAACAGATGCCTTTGTTTGCCAAATGTCACATGTTTCTTGGAATTCTCCATTGATTTCTGCTTCGTATATTTCAATGTGTACCCTTGTCTCTCAGTATCTGGGGGAATTTATTCCAGGTCCACCCCTGGGGACTGGGGTCAAGCCCCTTACATAAACTGGCATGATATTTGCATACATCCTATGCACATCTTCCTATGTACTTTATTATCTGTAGAGGACTTATAACACATGCCCAAATGTAAATGCTATACAAATAGTCATGCTGCATTATTAAGGAATTAAAGACAAGAAAAAAATAGTAGGTACATAGGTACATGTTCAGTAATGGCTCACTTTTTTCAGAATGTTTTCAGTGTGTACTTGGTTGAATCCAGTACAGAGAGCAGACTGTATATTCTTTTCAGAAAAATTACTAGCTCTACAGTCTGTTCTCCAAATACTTAGAAAAGAGAATGCTCCATACTTATCATTAGTTCCCATCCTAAATTAACAATAACTGGTAAGTTATGAAGAAGAAATTTGCAATCTCAGTTTTTAAAATAGTGACACCATTAAATTGCATCGACTTGCTTCAGTTTCCCATGTAAGGAAAGCGTTCATGCTGTGTCATTCATTCCCTGGGGCTTATTTTAGAAAAGCACAGTGGAGCCTGATTCCCATCCATGGTGGACAGAGCTATCATGAAGTTCATAAAGACCCTGAAGTAGGTTCTCCTGATCATACTTCGTTGTTTCGAAACTTTAAATCAGACCTTCAGTCAAGCTTTATATATGTTCCTTCCAAGTATAATAGCATTTTATTCAGCAGCTCTAGGACAGGTATTATAGTAAAATATCTCTTGTGTAACTTATAGGGCATGAGTGGAGCCGTAGCCCTGCATGGTTGCAGCAGTGAAGGGAATGTGGCTGCCTGTTCAGCCAATGCAGAGCAAGGGCTCGCCTTAGTGCCAAGCTCAGGAGGAATGTGCTGCAGGGGTTGCAGCCTTTCAGCTTAGGTCTGCTTTTCTTAACAGCTGTGTAGCCATGGGTAAAATAGTTAACCTCTCTAAATTTTAATTTTTTTCTGTAAAGTGATAATAATAATACCTGACCAGAGGCAAATAGAAATAATGAATTATAAAGTGTTTAACTTTGTGTCTGGGTTATAGCACATAGTTAACAATCTTTCTAATTCCTTAAACACACTGAGGCTCGCAGTCTGGAACTTTGAAAGTCCTCTTTCCATCAGATTGCCAATATAGTGTCCTACATTTTTGCCCTAATTTCTCATTAATAGTAAGAAAATATTTCTATTACTTGGTTATGAGATAAAGATCAAAAGTCCCTAGTTAGGTTGCAGATAGGTGCTTATTCTTCTCTTTGTAAACATCTGCTTTTTCCATAATAAGTCTGAGAGGGAATCCATCTTCAATTTTGGTAAGGGCCAACAGGTTCTTTTAGTGTCAGGCTCAAGGACATTAGGCCAGTTTGTACCACTGTGGCACTATTGGTACTAATAGTCACTGCCCTGACCTATTGCCACCTGTTGTCAAATGTACCACCCACCACTCTGGCCCTTCCCCTGGGACCTTCCTGGATCGCCTAATAGCCCGCTACAGAAAGGCTAATACCAGGAAACACAGTGTCTCAGGGAACCTGCAATGGCCAGCGTTCTTTTGAATTGTCTTTCTAATTGGTTGATGCACATTACTTAATAATGTTGAAATGTTTTTTGAGTATTATTCCCGGTCTCACTTGATATATGTCTATACCGCTTTTTTTCTCTTTTGCTTGCATTAAGTCTTATCTTTCATATTGAACACAATCATTCAAATCCTTGCTAACTTATTATTTTTCCTAAATTTGCATTCCTACCCATTTGTATGTAGCATTCTACCTATCCTTCAAACAGTGAGAGTTTTTGTTGCTTTCTATATACCACCATATGAAAGTGATGATTGAAATTGGAAACATGTATCAGTTTGTGCCATAGGTCACCTGCAGAGTTTATCTTGTTTTTTATATGGAACAGTCCACTCTTACTGAAGCAAAAAATAAAACAAGTTGAGTATCTTTTATCCAAAAAGCTTGGGACCAGAATTGTTTCAGATTTTGGAGTCCTCTGGATTTTGGCATGTTTGCATATTACAAAAATTTTGCATGCTACTCAAAAAGTTTCAGATTTAGAGTATTTCAGAGGTCATATTTTCAAATCAGGGACATTGAACATGTAATAGCACCATGACCCACACGGTACAACGGTTGTCAGGATGTAGGGCTCATCGCACGGTGGACGAGGAGCTAACTCCAGCCCCCTGGGAGTTAATTTACTGCTTTCCTCGTTTGGACAGGGTTCCTCTTGCTAGTGTGGTGGACTTCATCTATAATGTCAGCTACTTGGGAGACTGAGGTAGATGGCACATTCCAGTCCAACCTGGGCAACTTAGACCTTGTCTCAAAATAAAAAACGGTTGTGGATGTATCTCAGTACAGAGCAGTTGTCTCTCATGTGTGAGGCCCTGGTTCAATCCCTAGTCTTGCAAAAAATTTTAAAAGGGCTTCTTTTTTCCCCCTCTTAGGTGATTTTCTCCATACTCATTCATTTTTTATCTCACTGATGGCTTTTGGAAGGTTTTGTATTATAGCTTTTATACACTCAGCCAGGAAAATTTTTGAGCCATGCCTGACATGGAGACATCACCAGATGATAACAATTTTTAATTGCTGCATTCTGGAACTATTAAACATTAACTGCTCAAAATAAAATTATTTCCCCTGTGATAGTATTTTAACACTATCTGCATAACTTGCATTTTAATAAATAATTTACTTTCCATCAGAGTTTGTTATAGGATGCTATCATATTCCTTCAATTGTTTATTGATCATACAATTAAATTAACATTCATAGTACTAGATATATTCTGTACTTTTTCCAAGCTTTCTAGCTTTAGCGTAATTGGTGACATGAAGACATAGTATGTAAGAATATATATTAAAGGCTAAAAATTTGCCCCATTCTAATCCAGGGAAAAGAAAAAGATTTTGTTTTGAAATAATTTATTGTGATGTTTTTCTGGTTTTGTTTTGTGGAGAGAAATGAATACCAGTTTGGCTTAACTTTAGTGAATCTGTATTTACATTCCTCCCCTTTTGGGGGGGTGATATTTTAAGGGAAAATACATTTTAGAAAAATAAGAAATATTTTAAAATTCTGTATAGTTAAACATATTTCCCTTTATTCCCCTTAAGTATAGCTGCCATGCATTTGGTCAGTTTCCTATTATGGACATCATCATTTAACAACTTTAATGTCCTGAGCAAATTTTCTGCCCTACCTCTGTTGACGGTCCTTTGCGGATGGCAATTATTATTGTCTGATTTCTGCAGTTCATAGTACTGCTATTCCTTTTCATGCTTCTCTTTATAACCAGGATTCCTACATGCAGTGCTGCAGTTTCCTCTTATCAGCTACTTAGTGAAATTTGACCCTGAACAGAAGAGCAAAGCAGGGGCTCAAGCTGGGAATGTGAGAGATAGTCACTTGTCGCTGAAAACATCCAAGCTGTGATTGAGGCTTAGGTTGTCTAAGAAAAAGCTGATGATAAGAGGGCTGTGTTTCAGGTGCGTGAGCATTGGGACGATTGGTAAGAGAGGAGGCCATGTAAAGGAGACTCAGAGAGGGACTGGAGTCAGCTACTTTGAGAACAGCGGTTCACAGACACTAGTCCCCGACCAGAGTGTCAGCATGAGCTGGAAACCTGCCTGACATTGCATTCTCAAGTTCCGCCCTGACCTGCCAGTTAGAAGCTCTGGGGGTGGAGCCCACTCATCTGTGGTTGAACAAGCTCCGAGGTGATTCTGATGCATGCCAGTATTTGAGAATCTCAGGCTTAGCGCCAGTGATCTGGGTTGCCCAAAACAATGAGTGAACCTTGCAAAAGACCTTCCTGCTTATGTCCCACACATAGCAGGAATCGGAATAAGGTGACCCAGGATGGACAGATATCAATCTGGTTACTGCTCTCCAATGGTCAGGAATATTTCCTAATACCTGACCTAAAAATAAAATGTTGTGACTGACCTGGGGTGGTTCCCAAAAACTGCTGCATTAGACAATGGCAATAAAAGAGTGACATATAATTCATGCATTAGTTAAAATTATGTAAGGGCCAAGAAGGAAAAGCATATCAGAAAAGCATAAGTGTTGTCTCAGGCCCACCGGAGAGCAGATTCTAAGATGGATTTAGTGCAAGAGAGGTTTTTTGTTTTTGTTTTTGAGGGAGAAAGGAGGAGATAATATCTATTAAATACAGTGCAGAAGGAAGGAAGGGAAAAGAAGGGGGGAGGGAGAAGAGAGAAAAGGCAAAGTTTCAGATTGAGATACTCTTGGCTGAGTAGGTGAGAAGCTACAGAGCACCTCCCACCCTTTAAAAACTTGTCTTGGGCACAAGTGTCCAGGGACTGTATCCCCACGGTGCTGTCATTAGTTGGGAACTGCCCAGGGAGGGGCATCGGCCTTGGCTCAGCCGCATAGCACATCCCTTCTCCACTGAAGCTTGTGGTATGGAGTGCTTCCCAGGAGCCAGATGACACCTCGGGTGGCTGGTGTTTAAAGAGGTATGAGGAAGTGCAACAGGCACGGTCTAGGTCACACGAGGTTCCAGGCCATGACACCACATTATATCTTTCCCTTGTCAACAATTTCTGAAGGATCCAGAAATGAGGATCCTTACTATGTTAAGTAAATCCTATCTATCTCAAACTTTCTCAGTTTTTATTACTGATTAATATCTAGCTCTGTTACATTCAATCCCTGAAAGCAGCAGCATTTAAATTTGGATTTTGACCTCTATCAGTGAACATTTGAAGAACAACACCCACATGCGTTTGAACATCTCCTTTAGATTAGATTTGCAGCCAGTATACAGCATTGTTGTTAAAGTTTTTGAAGGTATTGGTGAGTCAGTTTACAAATGAGAGCTGTTTAGCATAAAGTCATTTTAGTATTCCTTTGTAATTTTCACCCATGGTTAGTTAAATTTATCCAAGCAGATTCTCAGCATAATAAGAACAGTTCCTATGAATAGTATTGTTTCCCACACGGACACGCTTAGGGAGCCAATGCAATATTCCCATCTGTAATATTACTGTATCAGTAAGAGAGAGAGATGGAGAGAGAACAAAGTGGACCTTGAACCCTCAGAATATGGTTGATAGAATGTAAATTAGTACAGTTATTGCAGAGAACAGTATGGAGGTCTCTCAGAAACTTAAAAACAGAACTGCCATCTTATCTAGCAATCCCACTTTTAGGCATATACCCAAAGGAAATGAAATTGGTTTGTTAAACGGAGATTTGCACTCCCTTGTTCATTGCAGCATTATTTACAATGTCTAAGATACAGAGTCGACCTAAGTCTCTATCAGTGGAAGAATGGATAAAGAAAATGTGATACTCTTCAGCCTTTAAAATGAAGGAAATCCTGTTATTTGCAACAACATGGCTGAACATGGAGAACATGTTAAGTGGAAGAAGCCATGCACCAAAAGAAAAATACCACGTGATTTCACTAATTCATAGAATCTAAAAAAGCTGAACTCGGAAGAAGAGAGTAAAACTGCAGTTAGCCAGAGGCCTAGGGGAGGAGAGGTTGGGAGATTTTGGTTAAAGAATACAAAATTTTAATTAGAATAAGTTTAAGAGATCCATTATATAACATGGTGACTGTAGTTAGTGACAGTGTTTTCTTGAAAATTGCTAAGTCAATTTTAAGTGTTTTCACCAAAAAATAAAAAAAAAGAATGATATTTGGGGTAATGCATATAAGTAGCTATTGCACGTAATGTATGTATATTTTAAAACATGTTGCACACAATTAACATAATTTGTTTTTCAACTAAAATGTTATTTTAAAAAACAAAGGATTGGATTCAGATAGATATGGACTGACCTGCCCTTCCAAAATTTATTAATCTTTCTATCATTTTGAAATGGTCATTTGAGTGAAAAAAAAAGATGAAATTCTTTTGTAAAATGTATATAATAAGTGGTAGTTGTAAAGATGAATAACAGTGTCTATGAAATATGTGATATATGGGTACTGTTAAAAATAAAGAGCAGTTGTTGATTGCAAATTAATTCAGGTAAGACAATGTAAATTTTGATAGTCATACTACACATAATTCTAGCAACAAATTGACCACTGTTTCCGTCACTTTTGTAGAAGTATATGATACAGTGTTTTGAATGGAATACAGAAATATGTCACTGAATTCTTTGATTTGTTTTAAAAGGAAAAGTAAAAGAGAGAAAGAGAGAATCAATTTTTATTTAGTTTTTCATGTGGCTTTCATTGCTCTAACACTTCGTTGCATATGTGGTGCTGGGATTTGAAACCGTGTCCTCTCATATGCTAGGCAAGTGCTGTAACCACTGAGCTACCACTCCAGCCCAAATTCTTTGATTTAATAAATCTTCTGTCTCTTTCAGTGTATGGATGATGACCTAATGATAAAAATAGTATTGCTCAAAAATAAAATAATTATAGAGATATAGAACTATGATAAAAGAATGTAATTAAATGGTATTTTGCTTGAATTTAAAAACAGCATATTATTCCTTTTATGTTAATTAATTTTAATAGCTATGCATATAAGTCCAAATTAAAATATTATATTTTATTATAAAATTCAGTATATCAAAAGGTTTGCCACTGTACCAAATAAAATAGGTTGATCTTCATTTGGATTCTATTGGCCCAACATTGTTAAAAGCTGCCAGAATGGACAGTAAACAAAGTTAAGATTATTTGATTAGGTGTTCCGATCTTTCTGAAGTTAAACTCCATCACTTGAACTAAGGAACAGAAAGAGATCTTATTACTTTAATTGATGATGTCTTTCCCCTCCTCTTTCAGGATTTCGCCTACCATTTCGTAGCGTTTGTCTTCTACTTTGGAGCTTTCTTGCTGGAAGCAGCAGCCACCTCCCTGCATAATCTGCCCTGCAACACAACCCTGACCCTGCAGCCACTCCTGAATGACAACCAGTACAACATCAACGTAGCAGCCACAGTAAGTGTTGAGTGTGGGCAGCTCACCGGTGCCACCCTCCACTGACAAGGTCTCCAAGAAACCCCTCAGGCAGCAATAGTCCCTTTAATTACAGCCATCAGCACTGAACATGTAATAGCCACTTAGCTGTACAAGAACCCAGTGAACAAAGTACTGTTATCACTGCAGTGTTGTAGATGATTAAACTGAAGCACAGAGAGGTTGACATTCGTGCAGAAGGATAGTGAGCCCATAGTATCACTTGTCCTTGCACTATAAAGACTAATTTGTAAGAAGAATTATGTTGCCCACTTGTTTTGATTTTCAGACGTTATAAGGGAGACTTGTTCCTGGCTTTGCTCTTTAGTATTCTGTACTACTTTTTAATTGAATACTAACCATGGGCCTGCCATGTAGCAGGCATTTGCTGGGTGTTGGGGTCAGGATGAACAAGTTGCAGTTCCTGCCATTGCAGAAGATACTGGGTGAGTGGCGAAGCCAGTATGGCATTACATTCAAGGACATGCAAATGAAGTACATTCTGTGGGGGGCTCTTTAAATTTTTTATCCTCTTCAATTCCTAAAGTGAGTTTGTCATTTTGTATTAACATAGGTTATTTAAAGAAATGATATGTTTTTGTTTCTATAGATAATTTTCAAATTGTCACAAGAGGAAATGATTTCCTAAAATGCCTTAATATTGAATAGACTATGTAGCAAAGTCATGACCCTAGCATTTTACTGTTTCATCCAGGTAGCCTATAAATAACCCTGTGCCCACCATAGTCTTCACAGTCTGTTTTGAATACCACTTTCCAACAGAAAGCACTTTCTAGAGTAATAGTAGCCTTCTATGTATGTGCAATCCAGTATGGTGGCCACTAGCCACATGTGGTTGTAGAGCAATTAAAATTACCTCACATGACTGACTAAATTTTTAATGTTGTTTCATTTTCACAAGTTCAAATTAAAATAGCCACTTATGGCTAGTGGCTGTCACATTGAACAGCACAGGTCTAGAATCTGAGTTTTGAGGGCTAGAGAGAGGATGGATGATTTAAAAACCTGTTATCTTAAGTTTTCAAGTCTGTTAGGATTTTCCAAAATTAATTGAGTGCCTACAATGAATTAGACTGAAAGTGAGATTACAACAGGAGGAAGTCATGGTTTTAAGACTTGAAAGCTGACAATTTGGATGCAAAATATTTTTATAAAAATAAAACCATTTTAATTAAGTCTTACAAAGAAACCCAATAAATGTAGAAGATAAAAGTTTAAGGGCTCTTGTTGAAGGTGGAGGAAGTGAGCATTGAATGTAACCCCTATTCTGTTTTCAAAGTAATCTCTACCCACTTCATCTCCCCTGAGGATGGAATAAAATTTTCAGAGTCCCTGTAATTGGAAAAAGAGTGATTTTTAAACAGTCTCACAAAGCAAAGTTCAGACCTGGAGTTGACTTTTTTTTTCTTTTCTGTTAGTCATCAATTCCCTCCAGATTTTCTTTAAGCTGTTTCTTACTTCCAGTCCCTTTTTCCACGGTATCAGTTGGATTCCCACTGCCTCTCTAGGATCATTGAAGTATCCCCAATTTGCTCAGTTGATAGCAGCCCTAAGCTCCTATTTTCACAAGAGTAGTAGGTGCTCAAGAATGGGAAGATGAATTGATGTCACCAGCTTACCCTTGCTCTGAGGACCCAGTTTTCAGAGCTCTCCATAGTTACAGTGCAATTCTGTTCTGGCTATGCCATTTCTGTTACTTTGTCCCTGTGATGTCCTTCCCTTTCCCTCCGCCTAAATGAAGCTGCAAGCTGAAAGCTCTACATGAAGTCACATTTCATCCTCTCACTCCTGACCAAGGAAATCTCTAGTTCCTGAATTTTTATTGCTCTAGCATATTATCAGCCATTCACTGTGGCATTCTATTGAATACTTTTCTTCTTCTTTCAGTATACCTACCTAAGAAAGATGATGATTACTTATCATTAATAATATGTATCAAAAGCTGTTGTTCTCATTCAGAGAATAATGGGGAGATTCGAAACGTCTCAGAGAAAAACCCAGTAGAAGGGTGGGAGAATACCAGAATGGTGATTGAATTGTGGAAATGTATTCTATCGCTGGTTAAGAAATCATAGCATCATACCAAGCTGCTTTGGTTTTTAGTTTTGTAGGGATCATAAGTCCTGAAAGCCGAGGATGAGAGCTCTGTGTTCTACATGCACTGAATGCAGTGAGGTGCATGTGGTTGGTGCTGACGAAGTCCTCACAGAACCCTAAGGATTCAGAGCAGGTTCAGGCTGGTGTCTGAGAACCATTTCCCACACAAGACAGAGCCAGCCCGGTGGTTCTGAGCTCCCTTTGTAAAGCTCTAAATAGGAATGATTTGACGCGTCCCCAGGTTTGGATGCTCACCGCCTTCCTCGGCTTGAATCCACTGTATGAATAGATAAGTCATTGAATTTTTTAATACAATGCCTGGGGTTCTATAAATACTTCAGCAAGTGAAGCCAGTGTGTGAGCAAACGTTCAACATAAGGCTGTCCTCAGATGGGAAAGCATTAGGGACTAGCATGTTTCAAGGAAGGGGTAGAACAAGGTCCAGGCACCGAAAGAGATCAGTACGAACCATTTCCTCAACGTTGCAGTGTCTTCTGGCAACCTGGCCAGGCTCCACATAGCTGCCCTTAGGAAGGTGTTTTCTTCAAGTCAGTGTAATGAATCTGACACCGGTTTTCCTTTCTTTCCTCCTAGGTTTTTGCCTTCATAACGACAGCTTGTTACGGTTGCAGTCTGTTTCTGGCTTTACGAAGATGGCGGCCGTAGCGCCCCTTGGAAAGGAACAGCTCATGTGTCAGTTCCATTTGTCCAGTTTATAACGGCTCATCGATTCATAGACCATTTTGTCCAGATGTAACAACATTCCAAAAACTATTTGTTTAGTAAATAGAGAAAATCTTCAGTGCAAGTTTTGTTTTATTTCATGGATGGAATTTTGGTTTTATTATGTGTTAACTGGAGAAATAGCCTTTCATTTTATACCTAGCTCTTTTCATTTGTTTAGGAAATTTTTTCATAATGTCCATAAAATACACAGATAACACTCATGAAAAAGTAGTATCCGTTTTGCTTGGTTTGCTCAGTCACTGAAACCGTAATATTGGGGCTGGAGTGGTGGCCTGGCAGTTACAGTGCTTGCCTGGCATGCATGAGTACACGGGTTCAAACCCCAGCACCCATGTACACAACTAAGTGTAAGTGTCGGAGCAACGAAAGCCATGTGAAAAACTCAATAAAAATTAATTCTGTCTCTCTCACTGTCCTTCAAAAAAAAAAAAAAACCTTAATAGTAATAGGTATTTAAAACTCCCCAAAATTAACACATTTCAAACAGACTTCCCAGCTGAATACCTTTCAGTATAAAGCAGTAATTGGTACATTTTTTTCTACAAAGAATCAGACAGTACATATCTAGACTTCATGGGTCATACATTCTGTCTCTGTCACAACTATTCAGTTCTGCCTTTGCAGCATGAAAGCAACCACTGTCAATGTGAAAGTGAATGAGAGGGCCTGTGTCCCAATTAAGCTTTATTTACAAACACAGGGGATAGCCTGGATTTGGTCCACAGACTAGTTTGTCAACCTCTGGTGAAAACTTTAGTTATGTGTTCTTTATTTTATTGTACTGGTCGTGAAGGTTTATAAACCTAGACAAGCCACATGATATTTGGTCTCATTGTGCAATAATCTCACTGCCTTTTGTTAGTGGGCAAATACCCTTGGAAGGGCACATAGCTTCTGGAGCAAACCAGGAGAGTCTTGGGGACAGGCAAAAGCAATTTATGTAGTGAACCCTAGTTACTTAATCCAACTATCTCACAGTTGAGCAAGACTCACCTGAGTGTTCTTTGAACAGGATCCTTGGAAACCATTAGTAACTACTGGGACTGGTGTCCACCTACTCAGATCTTACTTTGGTTTATTTATGCTTCAGAACACAGTGGTTTATCAGGTGCATGAATAAATATTTATATATGTGAAGCTTTTTCAAATAGAACTTTCTCAACAGTTAACTTTTTACTTCTAATTATTTTGCATTACTTTCTGAGGTAAATTTAGAGTATTAAATATAACATAAAACTGTAGATTCTCATGTTTTGACAATAGCCCAGATGGCTACATTGTTTTTGCATTGCTGAAAGACAAAATCAATCTTTAAACAATAGCACAAAAACTGTGTCTGACAGAGTAGTATGGAAAGAATTTTAACATGTAGAAGCTCTGGTCATGGAAAGGGACCAGAAAGACTTGAATGGGACTTGGGGTTAGATGACAGCTCCCACCATGCCCTCCATGCAAAGTTTTTGTCTATTGACCTTAGAAGGTTACCTTCGGGATCAGGGGCTTTTAGACTGCCTTATTCTTTCATCCCTCTGCTTTTTGACTGAATCACCCACTAAGGATGCCATGTACCCATTGGGTCATTGGAGTTTATGGAACACGGAACAACCGTGAATGAGTAGCATGATCAATGCTCAGTGATCCAATGCTGTTTATGTAATACTCCCTTAAGAAGGAGAGCCTTGTTAGAGCTTGGTTTTTGATAAAAGTATACAGACAAAAGACATGTTTCAACATACAGCTTGAGGAAAATAGTCTTGGAACTTTATGCTCATATCTTTTCTATAATATGTAACTTCCTTGATTTTTCTCTTAATAACCTGTATGAATTATATATTACAAAGTCATAAATGTGCCATAAAGATTTATTGTACATTCTACCTGGAATTATTTAAAGGTAGTTTGCTAGAATTTAGTTGTGAGATTCCCCGCCCCCAGGTATGACAGGCCACGCTTGGTGGCTGATTTCATTAAAATGCATTGGTGGTACTTTTGTAAATGGACTGCTTCTAGATCATTAAGAATCAAACCTAAAACACCTAACTGTGAATACTTAGATTTGTAGACTATTCACATTCTAGATCTGTGAGTTGAGTGACAAAGCTCTTGAACAAAATCGATGGCATTCAAGAATTTCTTTACATAGCTGTAAAAACGAGAAAGTGTTGGCTGGTCTTAAAATCTGAAAACTCCACTATGAAAAGAAATTTATTTTGTAAGTGTTATGACTCTAATAAAGTATTCATTTGATAATCTTTTTGGTCATCTATTTTTAATATTATCCACTTTGAAATTCAGTTAAAGGTTTAATATAAACCTGACAGAACTTTGAGACTGTGTGTAAAAGAGTCTCTGAAGCAAAGTCAGCAAATCTTTTTTCTTTGTTCAAGGTAACGAGGTAAGTCTTTGGACATAAAAGTAAGAAGGACGTTTAAATGAGGATCCTCTCCTTTTTAAAAAGCGTTTATACAGTGCCTTGTTTGTACCATGCAGTGTTCTAAGCATTTAAAATATCAGCTTTAGTCCTCGTAATAACAACCTGAAGGGGTGGATTCTATCATCTTGCTTAAATGATTAGAGGACTAAAACACATACTATAAGAAAGACCCAGGGCCACATACCTTCCAAATGAAAAAAAAACAAAACAAAACAAAACAAGATTTAAACCCTAGCAGTCTGGCTCTGAAGATCAAACTCGTAATTTCCATTTGTGCCTCAGCTCTTCCAGAGTTGACATACAAACATGTCCCCTTTATTCCCAATGAAAATTTTGGCAGAATCTTTAACATAATTGTTTGTGGTAGGTGTCATCTTTTAGATCATCTTTGTCATGAACAGGGCTCATGATTTTAGCTACAAGAAGTTGGACCAGACCTGCACGATGGGGAAATGTTAGGCAGTTCTGTTCTGAAGAGGTCCCAGAGCACATGTCTCCCTGTGTCTGTAGTCTCAACACCAGCATGGACCACAGGATTCAATGGCTTCATTGCCCTGACTTCCTAAACATACCTGGAACTGATTTCAGAAGGATCATCTAGACAGGGACATAAAATTTCCATAGAATTTACACCTCAATTTATATAGAATTTGCACCTCCACGTAGTCTGGAATCTGGAGTTTTAGGTCTTTATCGTGACATTCTGTCCTTACAATGCCATGCTTTGAGTTTGTTACTCAGCAAGTGGCTTGGGTGACAAAATAATGTGTTCAGAGGAGTGGTGACCAGCGTTGAGGGGAGCAGATCATCTTTAGCATATATGTATTTTTTAATGTTTTGAAAATTCAGCCTTGTAAGGCCGCATGTTCCTTAGACTTCCATCAGGCTGTCCTAACAACAGGTCAACACTAGTTCTGTCTGGAGGACCCTTCTCTAGTACTGGCTTCCTCACCCTCCTTGGGTCACTGCTCATTAATCATGGCAGTGAGACCTACCTGTGAATTATTTAACCTTGCATCTCATGCTAGCATTCCCTGTTCTTTCCTGCATTTTCCTCCAGGGCATTTATGACATATATTATGTACAATCATATATGTATATAGCATTAAATTATATATTTGGATTGTCTTCACCAGATTGTAAGACTTGTAGAAAAGTAACATCTGCTCTATTAATGGCTATATCCCCCATGCCTGAAATAGAGCAGAGCAAACAGTATATTTTCAGTAAATACATGTTGAACTAGCAAATGAATCAATGTTAACAGCAACATCTTACTCTTGAGTTCTAGCCAATATATTCTGAAAAACTTAATGTTGTTAGCACTTTAAAATTTCTAATATATAATGGTTAGGCATTTTTAACCTAGTCCAGGATATACTTAGGATTCATTCTTCCAGGGTCTCTGGGATTTAAATATATGAGTTATATATATGCTCTATAATCAGTTCTCTATATCTGAGGAGTTGTGCATATAAAAATTCAGCTTTGCATCTAAACTTATTAGACCTTTATTTCCATAAAGATCCCCATGATCTTCTTATCATAACTAAATAGATACTGTAGCCTCAAATGACTCAAAAAAATCATCATCAGAATTAAGACTGATGGATAAAGGGTGTCACTTTCCCATAATTGAATGTGAGTGGAGCACTATGGCTAAGGGTTTAGATCAGAAAGAATGAGAAGCATCGTTCTACACCTGGAACGAGGTGAAGGTATCTGCATTTGTAACATGGTAATTGAATGATTTCAGCCTCCCACCTCTGAGCTGTACCCTTGGATATATGTAAGGTCATCCAGCTGAAGCATGTTATTGAACTCTGGAGTGCAGGTTTGATGTGTCCTAAGTGTGCCTGTTGGCCTGAGCAAGTATACAGTTTCACTGAAGCAAAGATGTTCTAACACAGAACTTCACTGAGATACATTTTCATGAAGTTGTGCATGTTGACATCTAAATATTCCCATGATACTGAATACACCAAAACTTTTGTGTTGGAATCGTTTTGAATATGCATACTCTTATTTATTCATGTATGTAAGTGCTAAAAATATCATGTTACTTTTAGATAGTTGATCTCTTGTCTCAATTTTTGAGCATGCTTTCCATATACATGTATATGAAATATATGAACTAGTGTCAATTTAGTTTAGCTATTAGTAAAGCATTTTATAGGTCATAAAATATACTTAATATATTTCCTTTTGTTGCCCTTGTAATTATCTTGCACATTTTTAAAATGCAGAAACTCCAGTTATAAGCAATGGGATTGGAGCATTGACTTGGAGGTCAGAAAAATGAATTTATCTCCTTTGCTGGTTTGATAGAAGAGTTAAATGAAATAATAAAGTGAAGTATCTGATATAGGACTATCAGCTCTCAGTGTAAACTTTTATCAACACCTGTCCTTTGGTTTCCCAAGAAGATGACAGCATTCATTTTCTTTAGAGTGATAAAGTTGCTAAATCTCCCAAATTTAACTGTTTTACAAATACACATGTTTAGAACAATTCTCAACAAATAAATATATTATTTTTCTTTCTCAATCTGAAACAACTAAGTTGCCTAGTTTTGTTCTTATTTGTTTGTTTTTTAACTTTAATAGTTAAACTTTCCATGTGAATTAGAAAAGTATGGTTTTGTGGATATATTAAATATGTACTTAAATTAGTATTCAAGTAGGGAAAAATATGTCTCTTAACAGCTTGTGACTTGAAGCAAGTCACTTGATTTACCCCAACTTTTATCTTCTTCTATCAATGATGTCCTTTGGGGAAAACAGGCCAAGATGGAGTGAGAAGTGCATGACGTTTTTTGGAAGTTGTGACTAGAGTGATAAAAAGGAGGTGAACATGAGTAGAAAAGGAAAGTTTTCTATTCCTCCTCATGCCTGGCTCTCATGGGAGGAAGAGTAAGATTGGGTAGGAAGAGCCTCAGGCTGTGCTGTACCTCTGGAGAAGTCTCACCCAGTGACAGTGAGCTCAGGCACAGATGCCTAACTATTCTCTCTGGATTGGATCACCCAGAAACAGTGTGGCCTCAGCACGTTGCTCAAAAACTGAAGGAAGATCCTGAAGGCACCTGCAACTGGAAGCCGTCAGTGCACTTCCCGGGGATGACTGTCAGTGCACTTCCTGGGGATGACTGTTGGAAGTCTCAACAGCACACTTCATAAATGTCATGGGAGCTACTCTGTTCTCCTCTCATCATGAAGGATGACTTAGAAAAATGGAAGCTAGTGGGCAAGCTGCTAGCCACAACTCCACAGTTGGTTTTAGGGCCCCTAATGTACCACCCAATACCTTGTTCCTGAGTAGTCTAAATCCCCCAAAATGTCTTTTTCATGTGGGGCTCATGGCACTTGTCCATTCCCAGCCACAATTGAGTAAGGAAGTGCTAAAATGGTGCCCAAGTGGATCATCTGACGTTCATAGGTACCTGCTCCCTGTCTCCATCGTGTAAAAACAGCCCTCCCCTTTCCTGATCAGGACCAATTACTCCTGCAATAAGAGTGACTCCTTGCCAAATGGTCTGTAAAGGCTCCAAAAGCCTCAGTAGTAGTCATAGCATATAGTTCAACTAGACCCTTGCTCTGCTGCCTGGTAAGAATGAATCCGAAGTTGCAAGGAAAGGAAGTGCCAAATCTTCAGAGTGTCACTGGAAAGGACAGTATGTGGGGCCACTCTTGTTTCCATAAACTCTTCCTTTTGAGGACATAGTACCCTATGGACGTCTCAGATTTGGTGTGCATATGGCATTCTGGAACATGTCACCTTGACCTCAGAATTTTGCCTCTGTGCTGGTGCCTCAATGTGCTTTCAACAGGACATGCCAACCTGCAGTCAGCCCATCTCCTCCTGGATGGTGCATGATGGTTCTTATCAAAGACCAAAGTCCTGGGAAGGGCTCCCTGGCTATGCTGAGGGGAGGGTGGTACTATGCTAGTCAAGCATTCCATAGTCCACTGGGTATGACCCTGTTTATTCTCACCTTGGGACTCTTTCTTTCACAAAAGGTACACGAGATAGACTTAGGGTGAAGAAAACAGGGGTATGTCTTTACAATTTTGGACTTGATCATAGATTATCAAATGTAACACTGAAAGTACAAGCAGCAAAAGAAGAAATAAGTGAATTGGACTTCACCAAAATTAAAAGCTGTTGTGCACCAAAGGACACTGTATAGAAAGTGAAAAGACAACTCACACAATGGGGAAAGATTTGCATTGAAAGTCATATCTTTCATAAAGGTCCAGTATCTAGAATAAAGATTTGCACACTCAAAAACAGAAAGGCAAGCAAACCCAATATAAAAATTAGCAAATGGACACTGCTCCAAAGAAGATGCACAAATGGCCAATAAGTCCGTAAAAAGCTACTCAACAGCCTTAATCACCAGGGTACTGCAAGTCAAAGTCATGACGAGATACCACTTCGCACCAGCAGGGTAGATGTCTCTAACTTTTTAAAGGAACACAAATAAAGTGGATTTTCACCTTGCTGGTGAGAGTGTCAATTGGCACAGCTTCTGTAGAAAACAGTTTGGCAGTTCCTTAAAACATTTTGTCAGTTAAACAATTACATAATTATAATTTAAAGATGTATTCATTCAAATGTCCCAATTCCATGTTTCAGGGTCCCAGACTTTCTCTACTGGGGCACTGAATTTAGCAACAGAGATTTGCTTGAGCAGAACATTCTATCTTAGAAGTTCAATAAACCTATCAGATCTTGAGTGTGGTATTTAACTGTGTTGCTCTCTGACTGCAAAAGATGGGGTCCTCTTTTATAAGCCACCAAATAGGCTGGTACATTTAGTTTTTGTTGCTTGTTAACAATCTGCAGTTCCCCATTATCCAGCAGTAGGATATGAACGAAACTAATCACCAGCTTTTGTTGTGTGTGTGGAATTTAATGTGTTATTCCCTCTGTACTTTCAAATGCTCGTATCTTCACATTTGCCAGAGTATTCATCTCTGTGTAGATATTCCTGCTAGTGTGATTACAGGCACCCAATGAGGTATCATTGATTGCAATCATTCTCATTGATTTAAACTGTAATGAATGTGCTTATTGTGAACCCAAAAGAGCACTGTTTCACCCTAGGGCATCACTGTAAAATTTGTTAAGGTTCCAATAAATAAAACCATTTCATTTTTGTAGTTCAAAGGGCTTTTAATGAATTTGGTTTCCAAATACAGAAAAGGAATTCAAATAACCTCCTAAAACAAAGTAAAGGGATAACATCAGGGATTCCCTTGAATTAGCATGGCTCTCTGTCAGGGTAGTACAGGTGTCTGGAACCTTACAGCCCTAGATCCTCTTAATAGTATTTATTCATTTTGTGACAACTATATCTTGATATGCTACAGAAATCCTCCTACTTTCTTCTTTTCCTCCTCTACTTTTGATTCTATGGCCATTTCAGATAAATTGGACATAGGTACTAAAATTGCTAAAACATTTTTTAAGCTGGATGATTTGGAGGAGTGTAAATAAGATGTCAGTATATTGAATGTTGCTTTCTCATTTATTTTGAACTATTCTTTCTCATTTGTGTATAATGAGGAAAGTAGGAGACACACTTCAGTGGTCTTTCATTCATCCACTTATTTAGCAATATTTATTGAACTTCTATGTGTTCTATGTCCTCTAGATGACCCAGAGATATGGTGGAAAGTACTATCCTTGTCCTGATAGGGCTTCTGTTTTGGGGCATATGGAGAGAGGGAACAAGTAAATACAAAGTACAGTTGGCCTTCTGTATCCTGCATTCTACATCTGTGGATTCAACCAATCATGGATGGAAAATATTTGAGAAAAAAATGGCATCTATACTGAATATGTACAGATATTTTTTGTCACTATTCCCTAAACAATATAGTACAACAATTATTGGCATGGAATTTATATTGTATGAAGTATTAAAAGTAATCAAGAGATGATTTAAAGTATAAGAGAGGATTATGTAGATAATATGCAAATGTTGTGCCCATTACATTATGTAAGGCTCTTGAGCCCCTGCAGATTCTGGTTTCCACAGTGTCCTGGAACCAATCCCGCATGGATACAGAGTAATGATGACTGACTACATCTTTCAAATGTTAGATGTTCATGAGCACCAAGGAAGAAAGCAAAGCAAAGAGTGTAGGAGTACCGTGGGCAAGGGAGCTGCGATTTTCACGAAGGAAGAAAGGGAAAGCCTACTGGAGGTAACAAGCAGAGACTGAAGTTGGTGAGGGGTGGGTGTCAGGCAAGGAGGATAGTGGATCCAGAGACAAGCAAGAAAGAGTGGGTAGAGAAGAGGTAGGAAGCAGCTCTGGGGTGCAGCTGCTAAAAGACCTGGCAGTCAAATAAAAGGACCCTACCTTTTCCTGAGTTGACTGGGATCCATTGAGCGGCTTCGAGCAGAGGAATGGTACGATCTGTCTTAGGTTTTAATCCAGTAACACGAGCAGCTGGGTTGAGAAGTGGAGGGAGGGAACAAGGGTGAAGTAGGGGCACTTATGAAGCAATGAAACAAACCAGAGGACAGATAATGATGATCACTCCCCAGCAGCAGCAGTGGAGCTGGTAGCAAGGGCTGGAGTCTAGGGATGCTGTGAAGAGAGAGCCAACAGAATGCACTGATGCGTGTGCAAGGCGAGCAGGAGAGGAAGCAAGGACAAGAGATGCAGGAAGCTGCTGTCAACTGACTAAAGGAGATGGTGAGGAGGTGGTTTGACAAGAATCAGGAGTTAGGTTTTCAACATTGTTCCCATTTCTAGGACTGCTGTAACAGAGAACCACAAACTGGTAGTTTAAAACACACAGTTGTATTCACACCTGGGTCTGGAGGGTGGAAGTCTGAAATCAAGGTGTTAGCAGACCATGCCTCCCTGCAGACTGGTCAAAGCCTTCCCTGCCTCTCCTGAGCGTCTAGTGTGAGCCAGCAATACTAGGCTTTCCTGGAATCCCATTTGCACCACTCCGATTGCCACCCCTGTCATCATGTGACATTCTACCTACAAGTCTGTTTCTTCTTTTAAAGGTGCCTGTCAAATTGAATTGGGGTCCACCTTAATACCTCATCTTAACTTCATTGCTTCAGCAAAGACTCAATTTCCAAATAAGGTCACAATCAACAAGCATTGAGGAGGATGGGGATGATAAGTCTTCCATGTAACTTTTTGGAAGACACAATCTATACTGCAACACAAATAAATTTGCTTTTAAGATTAAGATTCCTTAGGCAGGGGCTGGAGCGATGGCTCAGCAGTTACGGCGTTTGCCTGGCATACACGAATATGTGAGTTCAAAAACCCAGCACCACATCCACAACGAATTCTCAGAGCAATGAAAGCCATGTGAAAAACAAAATAAAAATTGATTCTCTCTTTCTCTCTCTGTCTCTCTCTCATCAAAAAAAAAAAAATAGATTCCTTAGGCATCCATGTTGATAAGGTAGTCGAATGTATACATCTGGAGTTCAAATGAAAGATCCAAGTTAAAAATACTTAAGGCTGTTAATCTTACTTTATAGTATGTCTCTGGATTGTATTTAAACTAATGTCTTCAGGGGTCATTTATACATACAAATAATAATAAATTATACATTGGCATAGATGCCTTCAAAAAGCACAAGAAGAGTTGTGGGTTAGTAATTGACTTAAAGACTTTTACAGTCCTGAAATTTCCTGAAGGTAATGCCCAAAGGGTGACCTCATACCTGTACTCAAGAGGAAGTTCTGCATGAATCCTAGCTAAGCTAAGAGTCTTTTTGATTCTTCAAAATATGTGTCAAGAATTTATTTTAGGCCAAAAATTACACAAGAGATGGGATTATGATGGCAATACAGCTCAGTAGTTGTCCTTAAAGAGAAGTACAAGTAAACAAGAGAGTAGGTTGTATCCTGCTCTGAATTACTCCTGGTGTATAGAACAGTAGTTCTCAGACTCTTCCTAACCCTGAGCTAACTACATTTTATAAAGCACTACTGTGTCATGAGTTACTCCATCTTGAGTTTAATGCTGAGGTAGAATGACTCCACACCTTGACTGTACAAGTAAATAACCCCCATCTGCTTGGCACAACCATAACACACAAACTGATAAATTGTGCTAATACAAATGCCCATCTGTGAATTTATCAAATTAATCAGAAGTACATGGATGCATGGGCATATCAAACTCATATTGGTAAAATCAGGCCCATGAGCTCATCAAACACACCAGACTACTGAATAAAGCAGCCACCTCACTGAGACCCATGAAAAGGAGGAGCACTCTGAGGATGGACATGGCAGCACCCTGACCCTAATACCTGGTCACTTGTCAGGTGCCTTGCCCAGGAAAATTGCCACAGGAAAAAACTTCTGAAATCTCTGTCCTTGGGTTCAGCAGAACACAGTTCCTCCTGTCTGTGACAACCACAGATGGCCCACTCCATGCTAACATTAAGAGGTGACACTCTGAAACTTCCATCCTTCCAGACCCTGGCCTAAAACAGACTGATGCTGGTCTAGAATAAGCCACTGCACTTTGATGGCTCCGTACCCTAAGAAAGTTCTTTGGCTAGTTCCTAATCTTATCTGACCACCTATAGTGACTCTTTTTATTCAATATCTGCTCTCAGCTCAGCCTGCTGAACCCCTTCAGCTGCTTTAATCCTTTCTTAGTTATATGCATAGGTATATAAGTATGTGGGGGGGGGTAACTTGTGGCTTCAGTGTTATAGATATTAGTAACTAAGTTTGGAAGACAAGAATGTGCGTTTCCCCTGCTTACGACTATCTGGTGACCCACAAATGTTCAGTGAGCTGCCATCACTGAGAGTGGTCCAGCCACTCATTTATTTTTATTGCTCTTCAATAAATTCTGACTCTCTGGAAAGACACAAATGTGTTTGGTCTGTGATGACAGTTCAGTCAACACATAAGCTTGCAGCTAACACAGAACACGTTGATTTAGAGAACAGCGTAGGATGCAATGAGAACATTGGGAAAGGCTACCTAATCTGGCCTGAAGGGACAGAGTATCAGAATGCTCCGCGGAAGTGAGAAATACGAGATTTGAAGGATGAGTTAGAGTCAATCAAGAAATAGAAAGAGAAGAGCATTCCACGCAGAAGGGCTCACTTGTAAAAGGGATGACAGGTTCTGGAAGCAAAGTTACAATGAGCAGCTATCACAGGAGCATAAGATGATGGTATATGCCTAGCGCACTGTTGTTAGCAAGGCCCACTATGAGGTCCTCTCTGTGGCATGCTCAAGAGTTTTGTTTTGCCCTAATAGGCTCAAGACTACTCCAAACCTTATTGCAACTGCCCAGCTATTTTCTCATAAGTTCTTTTTCTTCACCTATCGACCTTCCTATTGCTGTTTTCCTGTTCAAGAAATACAAATACTGGTTTTCCCAGTTTCCATGGAAAAGACTATTTAACTCTCTTGCTGTATCACTTTAGTCTGAGAACTCTAGTGCTTCCTTTAAGGATCATATGACAGTTCATCCACAGACACTCAGACCCCTTTTATTTCTTTCTACCAACGGATCAGCTACAAGCTGTTCTGTGACCTGGTATTCTAACATGGCAACCATCTGTGAATGGTTGTCTTTACTTATCTCTGAAATAAAGGATGGTCAGAGGTCCCTCTACCTTTTCAATTTTTGCTAACATATTAGCAGAAATACCTTTTGATATATTTTACAGTCTATGTGCCCAGGCTTCCTTAGTCAGAATTACTAGATTGATGCAAGATGAGAGGAAAACAAGGCTGGGAACTTGCTGTGCAGCTGCAGTGAGTGAAGCACTAAACAGATATTTCATTGCCTGGCCATTTTGAACTTGTCTGAACAGTGACGTTTTATCTTCCTTCACTCACAAGCTAAAAGGTATAGCTATATAAGACCTTCTACAAAATTTCCCATTAACGTTTAAAATTCAAAACATGTCTGATAATTCAAGCTATCCTTTGGATGGCTAACCCGAAGGCATTTTTAATGGAGGATTTGCTTTTGAAAGTAGAATAAAAGTTACCAGAGGCTGGGGAGGCAAAGGAGAGGGAGACTAGGAATAAAACTGATTCAAAGCTGGACAGGAGGGATGTGTTCTGGTAGTCTAGTGCAGAGTGTCTTGACTATCATTAACAGCTATGAATTATATATTTCAAAATAGCTAGAAGAGGATTTTGAATGTTTCACCACAATGAAATGGTGTTTGAGGTGATAGTTGTGCTAATTACCCTCATTTGATCATTACACATTTTATGTATATGTTGAAATATCATACTATATCACATAAATTTATGGAATTATTATGTGATAATTAACAATAAAACTAAAAAAGAATTTACTTCAAAGTTGCAGCAGAACAAATCTCATTTGTGTGTTGTTTGAGACTCTGTCAGGAAAGCAATTATAAGGCAGAACTGGGAAAAGCAACAAAGATCTACAAAGTAATTCTGTCAGAATATTAAATGTGTTAATGGCAAGAAGTGATTTTACAGTTGCTCTAGTGAAGGCGATTTTCAGCTTGTGATGTGTAGGAAGAGAAAGCTTAACTCTTCAGACAAAATCAAAATGGCCAGGAAATCATAAATACCTCTCAAGCTCTTTGCTCTCTACAGCAACACAGCAAGTTGACTCCCAGATTTGTCTGCCTTCCATCTTGCATTAATCAGTAATTCCAACTACAGAAGATTAGGCATGTAGATTGTGTCACATTTCAGGTGTTTGGACTACATACAACAATAGTAGCTAACACTTATGAAGCATTATGTGCTTAATGATCTTACATGTATCAGATTCAACCTTCATAATCATCCCAGACACACTCTCATGATAATCATTGTTCAGATGTGGAAAGGGGGCTGACAGAGGTTAGGGGACTTATGGGAGGAAATGCCCTTGGGAGCTCAGCCACATTCAAACCCAAGCAGGAATGTTCATGAGGACAGCAAGCATTGGCATCCAAAGCAGCTGTAAGGTCATAATTCTGAACCAGAGGCAAGGAGCTGAGTAGGTACATACTTCTTAAGTTATCACAGCCATAAAAAAATCTGCAAAATTTTACAATGGAAAAACAAGAATATTTTCCATGGATCTGCAGCTACTTCTGTTCTTTTTTTTCCCCAAATTTATTAGAAGTATATAGTGATACAGGATACAGATGAGGGGGAAACATTATCAAAACAGTAGCAATCAATGTATATAAACTTTGTTATCCAGGGGTAATGCCAAAACATAGATAAACCACTATGGGTTTCACCTGTTGCAGTTTCCCCCAGAAGAACTCATGTGTTAAATGGGTAGCTCGTGGAGGAATGACATAGGCTTCTGGGATGGTTCCCCCTCTTCCCAATCACCAGACTCATATGAGTTCTTCATATACCATCCCCCCTCCCCATCCCCTTCCCTACTCCTCCAAGTAGCCTAGGGAGCTTTCCCCCTGTTGCACTGAAA
>PVKS010005496.1:0-84686 GCA_004027875.1 Aplodontia rufa | reverse complement strand
TGTGATATTTTCAAACCATGTGTAATGAACAAATCTGAGTAATTAGCAAATCCATCACCTTAGTTCTTTGTGTTGGGAACATTAAAAATCCTCTCTAAGCTATTTTGAAATATATAATAATTTTTTAAAATTATAGTAACCCCTACAGTGCTATAGAACTCTAGAACTTAATCTTCCTATCAGAGTATATTTTTGTACTCACTAACCAAACCTTCTCTACCCCCCACCCCTCCACCCTCCCCTGTTCTTTTAAGCCCCTGGGGTAAACACTACTCTGCTCTCTGTTTTATGAGGTCAACATTTTTGGGTTCTTTGTGTAAGTGAGAACATGAAGCATTTGTCTTTTTGTGCCTGGCTTATTTTATTTAAAGTGATGTCCTCTAAGCCCATCCACATAGGGCAGCATTTTATTCTTATGGCCAAATAATATTCCATTGCATATATGTGCCACATTAAATATCCCCTCCCCCTTCCTGTGTTACCATGCCTGGCCCCACATTTTCTTTATGTATTCATCAGTCAGGGGATGCTGAGGTTGATTCCATGTCTTTTGTAAGTAGTGCTGCAGTGAGCATAGGAATGCAAGTTTCTCTTTGATTTGCTGATTTCATTTCCTTTGGACATACAGCCAGTAGTGGGATTGCTAGATCCTGTGGCAGGTTGGTTTCTATTTTTTCGAGGAACTTCTGTGCTGTTTTCCACAATGGCTATCCTTTAATTTCTTCGTCTCTACTGTATGTGACTTTCCTTTCTTCTTGCTTATTGCAGCTCTTAGGGTTTCTTGGATTATATTGATCAGGGATGTCAACGGTGCCCTGGTCTTTGTCCTGATCTTGAGGATAGAGTGTCAGTCTTTCACAGTTAAATGTGATGTCAACCTGTAGGTCTTGTGAGTGCCTTTTCCAGGTTGAGCACATTCCCTTATATTCCTAATTTACTGACAGGTTTTATCATGATAAAACCATATTAATTGGTATCCTATAATTTTTTTGCTTCTTTGGATTGTCAGTACAGTAAATTACATTGGTTGATTTTTCAGAGATTGACAGTGGCTTTGTGTTGCCAGGGTGAGCCACCCTTGTTTGTGGTATATTCTTCTGTATCCTTTTACTCAGGTTTTGTTAGGTACCCTTGTTACATCTGTGTTTGTGAGGGATTTGGACCTGCAGCTTTCTTTTCTTACCATCCTGTCCGGTATTGACATCAGGGTAATTCTGGTGTAATAATTACACTAGGAAGTGTTCCCTTCTTGTGCTTTCTGGAGGAGATTGTATAGATTGGTATTATTTATTAAGTGTTGGTAGAATTAATTAGTGAAACCTGGGGCTGAGGATTTTCTTTCCAGAAGGTTTTAACTTCAAATTTAATTTCACTGTAGCTGAAGGACTATTTAGGCTATCCGTTTCATCTTGGGCTAGTTCTGGAAGTTTGCACTTTTCATGGAGCTGTTTTCTCCTCTAAGTCATTGAATTTATGATGAAGAGTTGTTCATTGTATTCCCTTATTGTATTTTTAATGTCTTTAGGGTTTGTAGTGATAATTACATCTCTGATGTTGCTAATTGGTTTCTTTTCTTTGTTCATTTGGCCGAAGGTTTATCACTTGTATTAATCTTTTCAAAGAGTGGTGACTCAGTGGTTACAGCTCTTGCCTGGCATGTGCGAGGTTGCAGGTTAAAACTCCAGCATCATGTACACAAAGAAGTGTTGGAACATTGAAAGCCACATGAAAAACTAAATAAAATTAATTCTCTCTATCTCTCACTGTCCCTCTCTCTCTTTAAAAAAAAATAAAATCTGTTGGTCTCATTTTTTCCCCCTCTTTACAATCGAATGATTTCTGCTTTTACTTTATTATTTCCTTCCTCTGCCTGCTTTGGATTTATTTTGTTTTCCCTTTTCTAGCTTCTTAAGATAGCTTATTTTATTGATTTTTTTAGACCTTTCTTTTTTTCTAAATATAATCATCAAAATGGTGTAAGTTTCCCATACACTCTTCTTTAGTTGTGTTCCATGTATTTTGATATATTATGTTTCCACTTTTGCTCATTTTAATATTTTCTGTTTTCCTTCAAGACTTCTATTTTGAACTATGAATTATATAGAAGTGTGTTGTTTGATTATCTTCCTGCCATTGATTTCTAGTTAACTCAGTTATTGTCAGAGGACACATTTTTGTGATTTCATTTCTTTTGGTTTAATTTAGGTCTTTAAGACTCAGGGTATATTACATCTTGGTGACTGTCTCATGAGTATCTTAAAAGAATGTCTGTTCTGCTGTTGAGTGGAATTATTTACCAAGAGTCCCTTTCCCCATCTCCCTTTGCCTTTGTATTATAAAAGTTGAAAATCTCATCAGAACATGTTATCTTTGTTTTTGATTGTCAAGAATATTTTTTAAAGAATGGAATAAGAAGCCTGGTGTGGTGACACATGCCTGCAATCCCAGCAACTTGGGAGGCTGAGGCAGGAGGACTGCGACTTTGAGGCCAGCCTTGGCAACTTAGCAAGATCCTGTCTCTAAATAAAAAGGCTCTTTCTTCATTCCTGATATTTCCGTTTCCTTCCAGTTTCATTTTTGTGTGTGTGTTTAAATAACTTAAGTAATTTTCTTAGAGCACATCTGCTGACAAAAAAAAAAATTCAATTCACTCTCACTTGAAAGTGTTTTTATTTTGCCTTCATACTTAAAGGATAATTTCACATAGAATTATAGAATTCTTGGTAGATAGTTCTTTTCTTTCTTTTAAAATTCTGTGTGATATCCTGGCCTCCAAGGTTTTGATGAGAAATTCATCATTCAAAACAGTTCTTTTGTGAGTAATATAAGAATTTCTCTGGATGCTTTCAGGTGGTTTTTCTTTGTCTTTAATTTTCCATATTTATTATGATTTGTCTTCGAGTTGAATTCTTTGAGTTTTTCCCAGATAAGCTTTGCCCATTTGGATCTGTAGGTTTATGTCTTTAGCCAGATTTGTGGGATTTTCAGCCGTTATGTCTTCAAATATTTATTCTGCATTGTAGCCTTTCCTCTCTTTCTCTCTCAGACTCTAATGACCTTTAAGTTTTGTTCCACAGGTCCCCAAGACTTTCAGCAGGTTTTTTCCTGCTGTCATTCAGATTGGATTCTGTTGCTGTCTTCAGGTTCACTGATTCACCCCTGTTACTTACCTGTGATCATACCTAGCCAATGAGGTGGTGTTTTCTTCTTTTATCAATCTTGGTATCTTGGTATCTGTTCAGCTGATTTTATTTTTATTTTTATTTTTGATTTTTGAGATAACATCTCACTAAATTGTCCAGACTGGCCTCAAACTTGAGATACTTGTTCTGCCTCAGCCTACAATACAGGCACATTTGTTATTTTATTTTTTATTTTTAAAATTTTTATTTGGTTCTGTGTTAGTTCTTCTACTTTTCTGCAGAGACTTTCCATAATTTTTACTTATTTCAAGACAGTTCACTCTTACTTCCTTGAGCATTTTCACAGTAACTACTTTAAAATGTTTCTCAGATAATTTCAATATATGTCATCTCTACATTGTCATCTATTATCTTCATTATATGAGTTGAAATTTTCATGATTCTTCATGTGCTACATAATTTTGGGTTGTATTTTGTACAATTTGAACATTATGTTACGAGACTTGGGGTCTTGTTTAAATCTATGATTAGTCTTTTTCCACATTTTTATTGGTGCATTATAGTTGTATGTTTTGATGGGAATTTTTGTTACATATTCATACATATAAACAGCATAACAATATAATTTGGCCCATATCAGTCTTTAATTCTTTTTAAAGCAATAATTGATGCTGTTGGGTTTAGGCTGCAGATTTTGTCTGGCGTTCTCTAGGTTATGATTTCAACGCCTGTTCTGTTTTTAAAGTCCTTGCAGCACTGTTTGGCTCTGTGTCACATGCCTCCCACCCAGCAGATAGTCTGGGAGGCAGTGGTGGTCTGTCCTTTGGTGCAGTTATCAAAGGCTTTGAAATGAGGCTATGATCTGATTTTTGCCTTGTCCTCTCAAGGGTGAACTGAGGAATTTAAAAGCATCTTTGCTGTGTCCTGGACCCTCCTTCTCTCTGCAGCCTCCTGGGTACTCTCCGGTGTCCTAAGCCTCTGAGTCTTCTGGCAGGAAAGCTGAGGTTTTAATTCCTGTTATACACTGCCCACAACTGGGCCCATGTCAGGACCGAGCAGGAGGAGTGTTAACAGAGAAGGTAAAGCAATCAATGCGTGTTTGCCAAAGCCTCTTGGTCCACAGCTCCCCAGAGTGTTAGGAAGGTTCTCTCCCTCAGCTTAGTTGCTTTCTGTCTGTCACCTTCCACTGCTTGTCATTACAGCCACTCAGGATTAGCTGAGGCTGGGGTGTGAGCAAGCAGCAGGTGGGGGAAGAGGACCTGGGGAATTTCTCTCCCTCCTTCCAAATTGTAGGTGCTCTTCCCTTCTCCCCCATGCCCCCTTCAATTAGAGGACTTTTTCCAGAGCTTTCTGACCAAGCCTTGGTACCTGACCTTGGGTTTTAGGAAGGTAGAATCAAGTCCTCGGGATGCTTAAGGGGAAAGTGGAATTTCCCCACTGGTTCAGTAGTGTTTGCAGCTTTTCTCCAGAGCCCCCTGCTACAGTCTGCTTTTCAGAGGCTTCGTGTAGAGATGTTCTAGAGTTGCCTTCATTGGGAGAAGAGAGTTAGGTAGACTTTGGGAGTTAAAGTGCTACGTTATACACATTTACATCCCTATAATGAAATAAATGCCTGAGGTAATCAACTTATAAAGAGAAAAGGTTTCTTTTGGTTCACTATTTTGGAGGTTCTGTGTACAGTTGTCCCTGTTGCTTTGGGCCTGTGGTGACGCAGCACATCAAGGCAGAAGCACGTGGTGGAGCAGGGTTGCTTATCTTATGGCCAGAATGCAAGAGAGGTGGGTGGGATGCTTGCATCCCATGAGTCCCACGGTCTCTTTTGAGGGCACACACCTGATGACCTAAGGACCTCCTACAAGACTCCACCTCTCAGATGTTTCCGCACCTCCCAAGAGCTCTACCCTGGGGACCAAACCTTTAACAGACGAAACTTTGGGGACCTTCAGCTTCCAGACTCTCACAGGTGCTCTTCATTTTCACTTGGAGTTTGTATTATAAAAAGACCATTAAAAGCTTATTGGAACTGATTATGGTAGTGGTAGCTTAAAAGATCAGAATATATTAATTTGTTTTTATTTACAAACTGAATAAAATCTTAAAATCTTTTCAAATTAGAACTGGAATATTTATCGCACATGAAAGGTAATATTCAAGAAGAAATAAACATACAAGAAGAAAGTGTCATAGTCTTCAAAAATTCCTTAATTGCCCCCAAAACTCATTCAAGTACCAGTAAACTTGTAGTGTTTGGAGACTGGGGTGCCAGGTGCTGTGTTTTTTCACTGTTCCTATTAGCAGTTGGGGTCACCTCTTCTGTGTTTAATGTGGCTTTTGCATGGTGCAGAAAGTGTGGTTCCACAGTCCAGGAAGGCCGTGCCCCACCTGAGGTGCTGTGTTTCTCCCGTGAGTCTGGAGGCCAGGGCGCTCACACCTGATCTCTCCTCAGGACCAGGCTGGAAGCTCCAGGGAGCAGACACCTTGCAGCCATGTCTTGGTAGCTGTCGCCTGCCTCTCCACCCTCTTCCTCCTCTGACTTGCTTAGTGCACTGCCCTTTATTCAGTGACTTCGGCTCTCACCTCCACTTCTCTGCCGCAGCCTCTCTCTCCCCTCTGCTCTAGGCCTCTCCTCGCCCTTCTGCAGGTGCCTCCTGATTGAGGCCTGTCATCTCAGCCTTTCTTCAGAGTAAGCCTCCCCCTGGGGTCCCTGCCTCTGGCCCTGTTCCCTCACATTCTTCCCTGGGCTGCTGACAGGATCGTCCTTCTCTGATGCAGATTTGCACGGTGGTACCCAAGGCCCTCCCGCTCTCCCTCTGCCAGCATCTGCTACGCTTCACTCAGCACAAACACTGGTCTCTTCTTCAGTCCAGACTCCGCCAGGCCTGGGGTTTTTCGTGCCTCGGCACCTTTTTTCATCTTGTTGTTCCCTTTGGTTAGACTGCCCTTCCTGTTTCCCCATCCCATTCCCCGCAGCCTGGCAAGCTCCTGCCCACCCTGGAAAACCCATTTCGGGAATTTCCTCCTCTGTGGTGTATCTTCGATCACCCAGTGACTGACTTCTTTCTGCCTCCGGCCAAGGTGCGTTCTCTGTGTCGTTGCTGTTGATTTTTCTTTGCTCTGTAGTGATGGTTTGTATCAGGTTCGCTTTCCCTGGGCCTTGGCCCTCAAGGAACTCAGGTTGACTGTGTCCTCTTCATACTTAGGATGCACAGTGGCATCTTGAGGCTCCAACAGAGACTGGGTGGCTTGTTTGTCATCACCATTTGGCTTCTTCAGTGTCCTGGGTAGGTTGGGTATGAGACAGAGGATGCCCATGAGCCCTTGAAACCACATTTTTAAGATGGATATTACAAAGCTAAATTTAAGTAAACTCTCTTTCCTCCTCTCATTTATCTGCAGTGATTGTGGCCCTTGGTCACTCCGTTAGCACTCAGAGAGGAAGAGATTCTGTTGTTTCCTTGGTTTTTCTCTCATAAGCCAAGCTGTGGCAGTTGTCTTGACTTTCATTTTCCCTCAAATATACCTTCTCATGTTCTTGTATGTGAACACATAAACATGTGTCTCAATGTGTTTATAAGATCTGTGCTACAGAAACTAGTGCCTGGATAAATCTAGGCAAAGTTACTATGTCTTTGCTCTTTATTTTTCTTCATGGGTTTGCTCCATCATCCCTGGCATATTATTTAAACCCACAGTCATGTGTGAGTGTGTGTGTACACACACACACACACACACACACACACACACAATTTTTTGGTATCAGAATTGAATCCAGGTGTGCTTAACATCTGAGCCACATCCCCAGCCCTTGTTATTTTTTTATTTTGAGACATGGTTTTTCTAAGTTGCTTAGGGTCTCACTGAGTTCCTTAGGCTAGTCTTGAACTTGTGATCCTCCTGCCTTAGCCTCCTGAATTGCTGGGATTGTGGGTGTGTACCTTCATACCCAGCCCACAAATGTACATTTAATTCCACTTTGTGCCACAATCCATGGTCACTGGGGATGCAAGATAATCCAAAACCTGTGTCTGGAAGAACTCATAGTTGTGGGAATCAGATGGATCTATTTAGGGTCTCATATGCTATGAGGCTGGAACCAGCCAGATGGGTGCTGCTCATGAGAGTGGAGTTCCAGTGGATTTGCAGCCCCTGAGGCCAGGGCAGAAGTTCCCAGAGGCAGTTAAAGAGTCTTGTAGACGTGGAAAGGTGGCCATTTCAGGGGAAAAAAGTTTAATTCAAGAATTTAATTCATTCAATCTGGCAACTAACAAATATTTATTGAACACCTACTGTGTGCCAAGTACACAGAACAGAAGTTCTTTCCACTATGGAGTTTAAGTTCTATTGAGGGAGATGATAAACAAATAAGTGATTCAGTGATATGCTATCTGGTGAGAGTGTTTTGGACAAATGCAGCAGCTCACAGGGCCAAAAGTGGGATGCCCGCTGCCTACAAGGCTCAGGCCAGTTCCCTTGATGTGGTGCTTGAGCACAGACCTGGGTGAAGCGTGGGAAAGAGGGCCAGGGCAGGCAGAGTCCATATCAGGAATGACTTAGCAGGGTGGAGGAACTGCCAGCCAGACAGGTATTGATGTTGAATGAACAAGAGAAGTGAAATTAGATCCTATGTGTGCAGGGTCTTATATGCTGAGTGATTTTCAAGGAGCCATTTGCAGGTTTGGCTCAGCGGGTAACATGACTTAATTGAATTATACCCAGAAAGATCAAACAGGATGGGGGAAAGAGAAGGAGGCAGATAGAATGCAGTAAGGAGGCCCCATGCAAGATGATGGTGGTTTGGGGTTGGGGCCAGGGCATGAGGTGTTTGGGGTATGTTGAAGATAGAGCTATTAGGATTTTGGAGTGAATTGCAGGTAAGACTTGATAAAAAGAAGAATTAAGAAGAAGCTCAAGTTTGAACAAAACATTGATGCCATTTTGTTGAGATAAGGATGACAGGGAAAGAATAAGTTTACGGAGCAAATCAAGTGGTTTTAAATTTGTTTGAAATGTCTAAGTGGAAATGCAGCTGGAGTTCAAGAGGAAGCCTACAGCTAGAGAGATAAATTTGGGGGGTTTTTAGGATATAGATATTATTTAAAGTCATGGGACTGGAGGAGCATATTATGGAAGAAGTTAGAAAAAGAGGAAGTATGGGGCTGTGAGCTACTGCAGCCAAATATGTCAGGCAGTGAGTGGATATATAAGGACTGAGAATGGACTATTGGGTTTGTTTCAGTGGCGGTCGCTGGTACCCTTGAAAAGAGCCATTGTAATAAAAAATGAGAGAAAGCTTAATTGTGTTGAGTTCAGAAGAGATTTGGGGTAAGAGCATTAAAATATCAAGCATAGGGGCTGCAGTGGTTTCGGCACTTGCCTCGAATGCGCAGGGATGCGGGGTCAAACCTCAGTACCATGGACACAAAGAAGTATCAGAGCAACAAAAGCCACACAAAAAGCTAAATGAAATTGATCCTCTCTCTCTCTCTCTCTCTCTCTCTCACACACACACACACACACACACACACACACACAACTCTGTTCCTCTCTCTTCTTTAAAACAAACAAACCAAAACAACAACAAGAAGTATGGGAAGTGCTTTGAAGGAGTCCTAACAGGAAAGTGGGAAGTAGGGAAGTTGCGCGAGGAGGGTTTGAAGTCAAGTGAGGATAACATATCAGCCTGTTTCCTGGCTGATGAGAATGGCCTGGGTGGAGAGGAGGATGCTGATGAGAAAGGAGAGGGTGGCAGACAGCAGATGACTGCAGCCATTGCATATGTTGCGGTAGTGAGAGGGCCGGGAACTGGGACAGTGGAGTGAGTGTCTGATGGGCACATGGGGTTCACCCTCTGTCGGGAGGGGCACATGGGGAAGTGGAAGCAGGGAGGTTATAGACTCAGTAGTGGAAGAGTTAGGAAGTTCCACCTGCCTATCCTTCTTTCTCCCTCTTCTCCTCCCTGCCCTTTTGCCTGTCTCCTCCCTCTTCCTTTCCCTCTCCTACACACCACAGGTTGACGGGAACCATAAAGCTCCATATTTGCCATAGCCCATCCCCTTTTCTGGAAAAGGGGATGCTATTTTCATCAGATCCTAGGTGTTTTCTCTTCAGATACAGGAACTCTGCTAACTCTCACATTTAGGGTCCTAGTTGCCAGATCAGTGTGAAACAAATGTCATGGCAGAACCAGAAGAGCCTGGAGTGCACAGTGCAAGGAGTGGTGGGACCCAAAGCCAGAGAAGTCAGGAACCTCCCCTACCCACCCGAAGAGCTAGGATCTCCTTCTGTGGCCCCAGGGGAGCCATTGATTGAGAGTAAGTGGGAGGAATTCGTGATGTAGCTAGATTGCCAGTCGCGCAGTGGAACAGAGCTGAGTGGAGAAAACCCGGGGAGTAGGGGCAGAGTCAGAGGCCATGGCCATGGACAGGTGAACTTGGCCTCTTTCTGCTGCTGAGATTTTAACATCTACTTTTCTGAAATTGAGTATATTCTTATAGAAGATTGAGGAAAATGAAATTAATTCAAGAAGTAATGAAGCAGAACTATGTTAGCTGCCAGGCAAGTAGCTGATTTCCTTAACAGGTTGACTCATTAATGGGGTGGGAGATTGGGGCCTTCGTGTGTGGTAAAAGAGGAAACAGATATGAGTGGGAGAAAATGTGAGGTATGTTGGAACCGAAACAATCTCATTAGTTACTTTTAATATCCGTAGACCTTCTACAGGGACAGTTGATGGCTTTTAACAGATGAAGGAGAGCACAGGGCATTTCAGTCGCTGCCCACAGCACCCAGGATTTAAGTGGTGTCCTTGAATTTGCAGTTTGTTACTTGGTCATTGGACTGAAGCAAAGCGAAGGTCCTGACATGAACCACAAGCAGGGTTGAGCACATCTCACATGGTCTTTAACGCTCAGGCCCAAACTATTCCACAGAATTTCTACAGTTTAAAGTGAGAATTACTTCACTCCCAGCATCAGAGAAAATATAATAGTGCACTTAGCCCCGTGTACCCATGTTAAGGTCCTCTGTGATAGGAGCACCTTGTGAGTGTGGCCTTGGTCAGTGAGGAGAACAGCGAGTCTGGATCCGGGATGGCTGCAAGCACTGTGAGTCCACGCTCCTGCGAGTGTCCACGCACGGTGACCACACCCTGAGGGAGTAAGGGCCAGCACTACCACAGTAAATGTGAGCAGGACTGTAGGATGCGCCATGAGTTCAGAAATGCTAAAACAGGGTCCGGTGGAGGGGCTAGCAAGGGGAGAAAGCCTGGCCTAGAACTGAGACTTGAGCTCAAGCTTTCATTTAATACTGGATTTTGGAAAAGTTTACACTTTAAAAACAAATCCATAGCTTGTTTGGATTTAGTTTTGAGTGTTTCACTGATAAACTTGACTGCACATCTTGTTGTTTTGTTAAATGAGATATTGCATGTAAGGTAGTTATAGCAGTCCCAGCACATAGAAACAGTCATCAAGTATTCATCATAAATGGTAATGATTATCTTTCTTCACTTATATTTTCCAGGGGGCAATAGATTTTTGGAAGTATTTCCAATTATAACATGCTGTCTTTTTATTCAGTGTGAGAGAGAGAGTGAGTGAGTGTGTGAGTGTGTGTGTTGTGCTGGGGATGGAACCCAGCACCTTGTGCATGCTAAGCACCTGCTCTGCCACTAAGTGCCACCCCCAACCCAGTACCCTTTTTTTGTGTGCGTAGTAATGTCTTCAGTGCCTTGAAAGCATTTCCAATTGCAGAATGTTAGCATTAGTCAGTAACATCTTTTTACTAGCAATAAGAAGACATAGACTTTCAATATCCAGAAAGACAAATGAACTTACCGAATGCCTCATTGAGCACAGCACTTGCTCAGTGCTCATCAAAGGGAACCTCTTTGCCCACAGATCTGATTCATGATAGCTGTTCACACCTATGATGTAGGTTATAAACTGTAGAGATGACCACTAACATGTATTGAGCCTCAGTGTGTGCCAGAGTCTCTTCTAAGCACTTACTATTTAATCCTGGCTTAATCCTCCCAGTGACCCTCTGAGTTAAGAACTCATATATATATTACCCCTGATTTGGGTAAATGAAAACTGAAGCTTGCACCCACACAGTAAGTGGTAGATCAGGATTGGAGCCCACTACCTGACCCTGAGCGTGTGCCCTTCCTATGTCACTGTTCTGCACAGCCTCTTTGTGACATGACACAGACCCTCCTGGTGGCCTACCCCACAATAGTTGCACTTGTTCCTTGCTAGAAGAGTTCCTGTGTGTCTCAGGGAAGATGCATCCTGTCCACATCTCCATGAGTTCATCCTGGTTCATCTAAGCCAATCATGGTGTCCCATTTCCCCTTGCTAAGAATTTGGCTTGGTGAGAATACTTGACAAGATTCTGGCTGAAAAATATGAGGAGAAACTTTCTTCAGGTTTCTGGAGACACTTTCATTATCAAGAGATAAAAGACATACAATGTGAGGTTGGAGTGGTGACTCAGTGGTTCTGGCACTTGCCTGGCTTGCATAGGGACGTGGGTTCGAACACCAGCACCATGTACACAACAAGGTGTTGAGCAACGAAAGCCACATGAAAAACTAAATAGGATCAGTTCTCTCTCTCTCTCTCTCTCTCTCTCACTATCTTTCTCTCTTTAAAGAAAAAAAAAGCGATACACGAGGAAAGATACCTCTCTTCCTCCTCTGACCTTATCATATCTGGACATGGTATCTAGTTGCAGCCATCATACCACCTGCCTAAAGAGGGGACCAGTACTCAGGATCAGGCACAGTCAAGAGAGTGGCAGAGAAGCAGAGCTAAGCCCTGACATTCTAGAACTGAGGCACACAACCTTGTGCTTTTTGTCATAAGAGAACAAGACCCCTGGTTATTCAGAACAGTTGGATTTGACTTTTCTGTTACTAGTAACCAAATGTATCCTAATTTGGAGCATCCTCCAGGTGTGTCTTGGCATGCTGGAATTGCTCATGTGGGTGACACGAATGTTAAGATACAGATGCCTGGGACTGGAGCAGTGGCTCAATGGTTACAGTGCTTGCCTGGCATGTACAAGGACGCAGATTCAAACCCCAGCACCATGTACATAAGGAAGTGTTGAAGCAACAAAAGCCACATGAAAAACTAAATAAAAATTGATTCTTTTTCACTGTCCCTCTCTCTTAAAAAGAGAGAGAGAGAGAGAGAGAGATACAGATACCCTCTACTCTCAGACAGCCAAGAGGGACAGGGCAGTCAGTGACCTAGGTCTGTTACTTCCACCCACGAGGAGCCTTATTGTTTAATCAGGATGGGTGGATTTGTATGTGTATGTTGCATAAAAATGTCCTTCCTAATTGATCGTACTAGTAACACGCGTGTCAGTGTGTCCATAAGAAGAATATTGTAAAGATCGAATGGATGTTTCTAAGAATAGCCTTTTGCTCTTTGCTGGGGGCTGAACAACCCCTCCAGACCTCATTCTAGTGCACTTTTTTCTGAAGCCTTTCCCAGCTTCACAGGCCGTTGGACCGTAAGCTCTTGAGGAAGGGAGTTCCTTGTTGGAAGGACTCAGGAAGCTCAGAACTGTGCTCTTCGGTGGGAGCTGAATCAGCTGGTCCTGCAAGGCCCGCAGCCTTAGAGTGTTGGTTCTCAGCCGTGGCTGCGTTTTAGAAACACTGCTGCCTGGTTCCTGTCCCCAGATGTGGTGGTTTATTTGGTGTGGGGCACAGCTCAGACACCGATATGTTGAAGGCCCCAGTGATTTCCGACATACAATCTAATAGAGAACCTCTGTGTTGGAGGGAAAGAGTAATAGCCAGAAGGAAGGACTGACAGAGGCCATTTTGAGAACTACGAAGACAGTAGAAGTGAAAGGAAACTATGTCACTAGATCCAGGGCATCCAAGAAGGAGCTTGTCACCGCAGCCCTGAGAGAGATGAGCACAGAGCAAGGGTGTCCCAGCAGGCACAGTACGTGAGCAGCTACTCTGGGATGTGCCTTCTGGCAGTGCCACCTTATGACAGTGGTCCCCATTCTACCTGTACTTTAGAGTCTGCTCGGGCCCTGCTGCAAAGATTCTGATTAAATTGATCTGGGGTCGCTGAGCTTTTTTAACTGTTCTAGAGCTTTTACAGTGGTTCTGATGCGTTGCCAAGGCTGAGAACTGCTGCCTAATGAGAACAGCAGTAGCATTCCCTCAGCGACTTGGGGAAACCCTTTCTCAAAATAAAAAATAACAAGGGCTGGGGATGTGGCTCAGTGGTAGAGCATCCCAGGGTTTTATTCCCAATTCTCCCCTTACCCCCAAAATAGAGATAGAATGAATCAGGTAAACATCAGTGAGTGCCCATAAAAATGTTCCACTCCAACACAAGTATAGAATATGTATTTGTAATTAGTGCCACCAGTGATTCCTTGAGTAGAATGGTGTAACTCCAGCAGAAAGGAAGAAAGATCAGTGGCAAGTATCTGAAATTAGATTTATTGAACCAGTAGTCCATTCAGCTCGACTTCACAGTGTACTGTCCTGTCATACAAATAGGGACACGAGGACACTGAAGCTTCTCTGTTATTTTTAAATACAACCAGGTAAACCTATTAAGAGTTTTTCCAGAACAAATTCAAAGTTGCGCTTCTCAAAGTGAGATTGATGGATTCTACAGTGATATGAGAAGCCAGAAGGACAGAAGTCGTATTCAGAACAATGCCCCACGCAGAGAAAACAGAGTTCTTCAAAGTTCATGACAAGCGTGCCTCTCGGAGAAACCAGAGTGCAGTATTGGCAGTGTCTTCGTCGAGCGGATGTCATGTGATACCTCTGATACAAGTGCGGGAAAGCAGTTGCTTTTCTGTGTTCATGCTTGCAGATCTTTTACTTCACATCTGGGCATAACCAGTGATGTGGAGATTATGAATCAGCTCTTGGCAAATGGTAGCATTTATCTGAGAGAGCATTAATTGCTGGGTGGGTTTTTGTTCAATGAAAACCCTTGTCATAAGAGAAGAATGTTTTGTTAATGATTATATTATATGGTAAACTATGATGGAGAATGAAGAAGGTACGTTAGGATCGGTTGTAACAAAAGAAAGGACAGAGGACATTGCTGCATGAATAAACGGGGTTGCATAGAATGTAACCTGACAGTAGTTGGCGGTCTCTGCTCTCTTGACCCTGACTGGTGGAAAGAAATAGTGAAAAGTGTGATGATTTCTAATAAAATGAAGGAATTGAGCAACAAGTAGTGTCCTGGAGGTGAAGATACCTTACAGAAGATGTTGGAATGTGGTGTGAATGTAAAACCTGTCTTCATGTGGTTCGGGGTGTAGTTTCGGTGGTAGAATGCTTACCTAGCATGCACGAAGCCCTGGGTTTGATCCCTGGGCCCACAAAAATAAACAAAATAAAATAAAACCTGTCCTCATGATACTGGTTAGTGTTTGTAAAAACCATTTTAAAAAAATTATATAGGTGACCTTCTTAAGTGATATGCTATTTCTGGGCTGAGGATTAAGCCACTTAATGCTACTACCTCATAGTTCTGTGAGGGCAGGGACCTTTTCTTCCATAATTGTAAGCTTTTGCTGTTACAACAAAATTGTTGAAGCAGGCTAGTTATGTAGAAATGAGGCTTATTGGCCTTGAAATGTTAGAGATTCAAGGACTCAACACCTGCATCTACTCAGTTGAGATGAGGGCACCCTGGGCTGCATTACATCATGGCAGATGGCAGTGCAGGAGTGCAGGAGTGCAGGTGGGAGTGAGTGATCATGTCCTGAAGAAACAGCAAGAGAGCTGGGTGGGGCCAGACTCAGGTGTTTGTAACCACCCTGTTGTGAGTCCGTGAATCTGCTCCAAGAGCAGGACAGTCAGTGACCTAAGGACCTCCCAGTAGGCCTCCCCTCTTAAAGGTGCTGTCAGCTTCCACATCTGCACACTGGGGACCAAACCTGTAACACTTGGACCCTTGGGGAGCAAACCACATCCAAACCATAGAGTCATTTCCAGCTTTATTCCTAGTGCCTAGCAGTGCCAAAAGAGCTTAAAAATATTTATTGAAGGAATGGACTTTTGTTCATTAGTCAGAGAAAGAATCAATGTTATATTATAAGTTATATTTTAAAACCATATCCAGATGCTACAGAATGGAATGCTTGCCAAATACAACCAAAAAGTAGAGTGGGCATCTATTTGTTGCTCTCTGCCCTGGTAGAGTGTCTAACCTAATCTTTCAGTTCTCAAATTTAATGTGCTCATTGATTTATTTTAACAAGCAGTGAAAGAGGTCTTGGTGAGAAATCACATCCTAATTTCTAGGATCACGTTGATCCCAGATACTTCTGACTGAGGGACCAAGCACTCGAGGCTCTTTTTTTTTTTTTTTTTTTTTTTTTAATAGAAAGAGGGGACAGTGAGAGAGAGAGAAAAAGAGAAACTATTTTTATTTAGTTTTTCATGTAACCTTCATTCCTCAGACACCTTGTTGTGTATGTGGTGCTGGGGTTTGAACTTGCGTACTTGCGCATGCCAGGCAAGCACCTTAACCGCTGAGCCACCACTCCAGCCCCATTTGAGGCTCTTTTTGACAATGTCTGTGTGAGTTAGGCTTTTCTAATTTAAAAAAAATAATAAGAAAAGAAACTATCTGGGGAGACAGCTCAAACTATCATTATATCTGTGATAGCAAATAGTTTGTCGTTATGCAGAATGTCAGATGTGCATTAGCTAGATACTGCAAACAGCATCACCCTTCTTATTGGTGTGAGCTTATTCTTTAAGATGTCATGTTTTAGTTTATCACTTAAGTATTGTGAGAATTCTTGTTTTAATTTGTCTGTAACTGGTGGTTGCCAGGAGGTCAGATGTCCAATAGATTTGATAAATGATGACCTGGAGATAGACAAAACATATTTTCAGTTTCTTTAAATATAAACAACATTATACAAAGTCACAGGTATCCTTTTCTTGGATTCTGGGATGCGATTCAAAGAATATACATGACAAAAGACAGATGTGCTCCTGTCATCAGATGTCATTGTTGAGGAAGCTTTAGAATAAGAACTCAGCACTGGGACTTACACACTTCACAGGTTTCATGCCAGGGGCTGCCATGGTCTGTCTCCCAAAGTCCACGGAGCAAGCCCTGGCTGGGGCAGCCAGCCCACCTGGGCCCTAACTCTGGGGCCCAGCTAGCAGCAGAAAACATAATGCCTCTGCATCTGAATTGCTGGGCATGCGCCACGTGTGCTACATTTGACTTAGGCCATGAGCCGGCAGACAGCACCCCTGTGTCCATACCCACATCCACCCAGCAGAAGTAGTGTCAACACAGCCTGGGTGTTCCCCCCGCCAGGATGGTTGATAAGGGCTCAGATATAAAACTGGATAGTTTTTCCACAAATTATTTGACCAAATAGCTGTCTTCCACCAAAGGATTTAAAAAGCCCAAAAAAAAAAGAAGAAGAAGGTCAGGAAGATGATGATGGGGTGTTGTGTCTGAATGTCATTTTGAAAAGAACTGGCGAAAGCAGTTTCAGTTTTAATTTGCCTCTAAGAAATGACAGATAGCTTGTTATTATTTTAGCTAGTAGAAATACCTCTAACATTTGAAGTGAACATAGAGAGGTGAGGGTCCGTTCATGGCCATGTGTGTTTGTTACCAGAAGAAGGTCTAACAGGCCCCAGTGTGAGTCCCAGCTTGCCTATGCATCAGCTGTGTGTCCTTGGGAAAGTGCCCTAACCCTCCTTAGCCTCAGTTTCTCATTTGTAAAATAGATCATTTGAACTTGATAATTCTCTCCTGCTGTCTACATAGTATCATAAGTGAAGTACTTTTCTGTTTTCCTTCTTCCCAAATCTGTGTCCAGGAGGTTTTCTTACCTTGAAATATTCTCACCCTCCTGTCTCTCTCTGTCATGACTTAGTCACTTCCTCTGATTCCCTTTCTCTCTTTCTTGCCTTTTACAGAATTGTGAACTCTTACGGCTGTTCTTATAAAGATGATTTCTTCCACTATATTTTAACTGCTATGAACTTACCCTATGTGTGTTCTTAAACTGCAGAGCCATATTGACAACGGCTTTGAAAACTTATGATTTCGTGTGGCAGGATTAACCTCCAACAACTTAATATCCCTTTGCCATCTGGAAACTGAATGGAACCAGTAGCAAGGTGGCTATTTCAGCAAGAGGCTGTCCCCTGTCCTCTGTTCATAACTCATCTCATCTGACAACTTCTTGGGATGTGAAAATAAGTCGTTGAAAATTTCTGAGGCATCTTCTCTTATAAAATTATGGATTAACTTAAAAGCAGGGAGTTATCAGTCTGCCAGGTCCAAACACTAACGTATGAGGCAGAATTGTGGACCAAAATTAGGCTGAAAGATGAATTTGAGAGCACAAGGCTTCTAATTTTCTGAAATATGATTCTTTAGCTATTTTGGAGCAGTTATTGACTATAATTTATTTATTATATTGCAGAAGTGAAAACAGAAGATCACTGTGGATCCAGTAACATTTTGGAAACAAAGTAAAGACATTGTTTACTTTGGCTTTCTCAAAAGTCCTGAGCTTAGAAGCATTTTTAGCCCTAGTTAAAAAAAAAAGTTTTTTGGTTTTACCATAATTTGAAAAAAAAATTAACCCTAGCCTGTTTCATTGCTGAGCCCCTTAATTTTCTGGTTACCCTTTGCAGATCCTTGATGTAGGGACTGTGTGGTAGAGAAGGTGCTAAGAATGCAGGTGCCGTGCTTCTGTGTAGCTGAGTAGGGCATGTGAACATAGGGATGGGGAGTAGGGAGGGTAAAGCCTGCCCAGATGCACAGTCTTGTTTAGCAAAGTCATGTTATGGGTTCTAAATTAACTTCCTGTGTCTTCTGTAAAAAAAAAAAAAAAAAAAAAAAAGACCACAGATTTGGTGGCTTGAAACATTGGAAATTGACTCTTGAGACCAGATCTCTGAAGTCGGGTGTGGTCAGGCCCACCCTTCCTCTTCCAGCTTCTGGTGGCAGCTGGCATTACCTGGTTTGTGTCTATATCACTCCAGTGGTCAAGGCCAGCATTTTGGTCATGAACTGAAGGTTTGTGTCCAGCAGGACTTCTCTGCTGAAATCCTAACCTACAGATGTGCTGCTGTGCTGGTGTTAGGAGGTGGGGCCTGTAGGAGGCATTCAGCTCAGGAGGGTAGAGCCCTTATGAAGGGATCAATGCTTTAGGAAACGGAAGGAAAGAGACGGGGGTAAGTGACCTAGCAAGAAGGGCAGGCAGGGTGGGCTGCTTCTATAGCCCAGGGTAGAGCACATGCTTGTCGTGTGTGAGCCCCTGGGTTCAGTTCCCAGCACCACACAGAAAAAGAAGGGCAGGTGGGGACTGAGACCTCAGACCACTGACAGCCCTTTGTACAGATGAGGGAAGCCAGATCTGTGAGGGATGGTTAGACAGCTGAGAGGAAGCACCGGGTCCAGAACATCACAATCCTTACCTGGCACAGACAGAATCGCACCTGGCCGAGAATGCCAAGCCTGCATAGATGTCAGACCCAGGCCCAGACTGCCTCTCCCATTCTCTACAAGTTGTGACTTCTTCCTTACCTGGTGGTACATACCTATGGTCCCAGCTACATGAGAGGCTGAGGCCAGAGAATCTCAAGTTCAAGGCTAGCCTGTGCTATTCGGTGTTGCTCTGGCTCAAAATTAAAATTTTAATAAAAGGATAGGGGTGTAGCATGCTCAAGGCCCTGCCCCAGGCTCCTTTAACAACACCCTGCCCATGTTGATCAGGTCTGGGCACCAGAATACTGAGAATAAACTTATGCTGTTTTTAAGCCACGTAGTCTATGGTTCTTTGTTTTAGCAGCATGAATTAAGATAATCTTTAAATCTTTCTCTGCCCTGTCATTACATCTCCTCCATTGGCCAACTCTTTCTCTGCCTCTCTCTTATAAGGACATGTGTGATTCCATTTAGGTTAAATTCTGATAAATCCAGAATTATTTGCCTAACTCAAGATCACATCTGCAGGGCTGGAGCAGTAGCTCTGCAGTGGAGCACTTGCCTGGCACGTGTGAGGACCCAGGTTGGAACCCCAGCACCACATACACACAACTAAGTGTCAGAAGATCAAAAACCAGATAAACAAATGAATTTTAAAAAATTGACTCCCTCACTCTCACTCTTACTCTCTGTTTAAAAATAAAAAATCACATCTGCAAAGATCCCCTACCATTTATCTTATCTTCCCTTTCCTTCCCTCCCTTCATTTTCAGGCATTCATAGATTCTAGGAGTTAGGATTTGGATATCTTTTGGGAGGCCATGTTTCCAAACGAGTCAACTAAATATAATGACTATTTCTCACATCTTTTCAGCCTGTTCCATTCCGATGTAATTTGATAAATGTTAAGAACATTTATGGGCTTTGGCTCAGGCAACCTGTGTTGGAATCTCTCCTATTCTCCTTCCTGGTTCCAGGGTTGGGGCAAGTTGCTTAAGTTCTTTATGTTTTTGTTCGCTTATCTATAAATGGCAGATAATATTATTCATGAGTTTTCAACACACTAATAAATGAATTGAACCAGTATTTATTTAAGATGTTTATGTACATGACACTGAATAACTTAACTGTAACAGTGAACAAATGGGTATGGTCCCTGTCCTCATGGATATGTAGTCTAGTTGGGGAAATAGCATTAATCAAATATTCTCCAAAATATAATATCACTTACTGGTAAGTACTGCATAGGAGAGGCTCCCAGCAGGGTCTTAGGGAAAGTGCTTCGAGGAAGTGTTATGGAAGCTAAATTCTGAGGGATGATAGCAAAGAGATGGCCTGTGGGTTAGAAAGAGCTTGCAACTTTGGAGGAAGTAAATGAAGTGTTAGTAGAATTTAGTAACCTATGGGTAGGTGAGGGTGAAATGAGATTGGTGACACCATCAGGGATCAGGTGAGGCTAGGCCTTCTAGAAATTTGAGCTTTGTCTTAAGTGTACTGGGAAGACCAATCAATGCATTTAAGCAGTAGAGGTGTGGGGGGACATGACATGATCTGATTTCTTGTTATAGAATTGCCCTGGCCTCTGGTTGGAGAATGGATTGACAGGGAAAGGAGGATCAGCAGTAGAACGGTGAGATTAGAGCTGTGGCCTCAGTCCAGGCAAGGGGCCAAGGTAGATCAAGCCAGGTTGAAGATAGCTCATGAAGACAAGTGGAGAGATGTAAGATATGCTCTGAAGAATGCAGGTCGGGAGTGTGGTGTGTGGGGGACAGTTGAGGAAGAGGGAGATGTCAAGGACGACTCCCAAATTTCTGGCATAAATGGCTAAATGGATGGGGCTCCCTTGGCTAAGATGAGAGGACAGGAAGAGGAGTGGATTTGAAGGAAAGATTCTGAGTTCAAGTTGGTACCTGTTAGGTTTAAGAAGCCGCGTAGCCCAGGGCACACCTTAAACAGTAGCTTCCATTTCAGTATCTTCTAATTCTATCCATTTCACAATCACAACTGGCTGGTTGACTCAGGGGTCTTGGGTTGTAGCTCTGGCTTGGCCTTGTTAGATAAATGCGTGTTTCAGGGAATCAGTGTCCTTGTCTATGAACTGGAGGCAGACAAACGTGATCCTTTTTGCCATCCCTCTGAGCTTTAGTGTGCTGGAGATGCTGTGACATTCTTTGGTTTTGACCACCTGGAATCTGCTCTGGCCAGCTGGATCTGCTTCAGAGAGGCTAATGAACTAGAACTCTGCATATGGGTGGCAGTTTCTGATGGAAGCTGACGTAGGGGGATCTCTGGCCAAGGCAAATTGTGGCCAGCAAGGAGGCCTCATGACGAAGGGGAAGGATGTGGTTTGAGGAGAATAGCAGCTGCTGCTGTCACCAGACAAGCATGAAATTTGCCAAGCTTTAGAGGAGATTGCAGCTGAGGATGGCTGCTTATTAATTGGCAAATTAACATGATTTGGGGCATATGGAGAAATGGTAATGGGCAGAAAAGATGGAGAGAGGAAAACATACTCCCTCTGCCCTGAGTGTTCATCTGTCATTGGCATAAGTCATTATCAGAGCCCTGAGAGCATCAAGTGGAGCATCTCCACTCAAGCTCCCTGAATTTACAGATGAAGAAAACCAGATCAACACTGAGTTCCACAGTACTCAGTCTCCTCTCACCTGGCCCACACAGTCCTGCTCCTCCAGGCCTCCAGGAGCAATTCCCATCAGCCATTTAGGCCCAGTTTTGGAACAAGTCAACTTTGGTTTCATGTGTCTTAGCCTAGAGCTGAGATCTTATTAATTGCTTCTCACTCCCTCTTACAAAAACCTGATGTGATTTGTTACACTTCCGCCCCTCTCATCAGGCAGGGCTTCATTAAGCAACAGTAGACCTGGTTTTGCCTGGATTCCCTAATGTTTCTTCCATTTAAGAGATGCTTTCTGGGCTCCTCAGTGCTCTGAACAATGCTCAAACTTCTGAAGATGTCCCACGGGTGCAGACTGCCCAGGGCTTTCATTAGACTAGACTGCTCTTTTACTCAAAGGTGTTTGCCGGGATTTTTAAAAACTCAGCATTGAGTGTAGATGAGAAGCAGCTGAAAGGGCGCTTATTAGGCAAGTTGCTTTCTTATCCTGTGATTGTGGTTAGTTTGTGAGTAACCGAATTCCCTGGCTGCTGCTTTGGAAGCAGTGACTGGTCATTCTGTTGCTTTATGACTTCTTCACCACGTTGGAGGCCGAGTACACTGCCTCTACCTAACGGTTCAGTCCCAAACACCTCATCAGAGCGTGTCTGTGACACTTAAGATGTGCCTGGGGCATAGCAAGAAGCTAGTTTCTCCTGATCACCTCTGGCCTTTCCGAGCAGGATGCCTGAAGAACTGGAGAGGCCTCAGATGCACCTCTGGGCAAAGCTCTGAGAAGTCGTCAGCAGATCAGGTGCATGGTAGATGCATGGTGGGGAGAGTCTGGAGCGAGTCCCCGTCTCCTAAATGGGGGGCTGGGGGTGAATGGCAAAGTAAGCCATCCTTTATAGGGACTCTTTTCAAGGCTGAGAGACCATATTCCGGGAAAAGGAAGGGTTCTCTTTCCAGAGGCCACACATCTGCTGACCTCCTTCCAGGCTCCTTGAACATGCTGTGCTCATTACTGAAACAGTGGTTTCCCGGCTGCTGCTCCCCACCCTGGAGACACCCCGCCCATTTCCACTGCCTCTCCAGGTTCTGCCCTACTGCATGGCCCACCTCAAGGACCGTCTTTCCCTGATTCCTTCCACAGTTGAAATTTCAGTGTGCAGCTTTGCACTTTGTTCCAACGCGTTGTCACCTGTAGGTGGGTGTTGGGGAGGGAGGATGGGTGGCTCACATGCTCTGTTTTCACTGGCGAGGTCATTGGCTTCGTAAGAACAGGAACTTATTTTTGAACTTCCTTGTATTTTCCCATATTACCAGTCTTAAGTTCTGAGGACAAGTATTTGTGCTTACAAATACTTGCCCCTTCATTGGAAAGTGTTCTGTGTGTTTATTAAATAATAGTTTTTAAAAGGCAATTGTAAATTCTACATGAATCTCTTTTTCAATTATTTTAAAAATGTAGCAGTAAGATTTGTTTACCTGAGACAGGAGACTCAAAATAATAATGACTTCAGTGAGATAGTTTCTTTCCTTCCCCAGAGAAGTCGTAAGCAGGTCGGGTGCATGGCATGGTGGGGAGAGTCTGGAGCAGACCAAATGTGGGATACACTTAGATTGGTTGGAATGGACTCTGCAGTTGCAGGAACCCAGGCCTTTCTCTCTTACTGCTCTACCATCCTAGCTAACGGTTTTCATCCTCAAGTTCAGCTCAGTTCCAATGACTGTCAGAGCTCCAGAAATTCCATGCACATTCCAGACAGCTGGAAGGAGGGAGGGAGGAACAGGGGTGAAAGGCCCATGTTAGCTATCTCTGAACGGGTTTTCCCACAAGGTGCTGTGAAGTACTTTCCCTTTCCTCTTAGCATTTCAAACCCCATGACACTTAGCTGCCAGGGAGGCTAGGAACACAGTCTGTATTCCAGTGCAAATCATGTCTTCAGTGGAATCGCGAGGATACTGAGCAGAAGGGGTACAGCAGCTAGAAGTGCAGATACATGGGCCAATTTGGATACAGTAAGGTACATTGGAATAGTGGAGTCTTTTAGTCTTATTAAATTCTTAAATGAGTAGCTCTTTTGCATCTACTATGTGCTTGGTGCTATGCTTAGCATTAGAGTAGAGGACATGGCAAAGTGGTCTTAGGAAGATTACTGTGCAAAGAGGTGAGACAAACAGTATATAGGACAACAAATAAATGAACCACACAATGATGAGGTAATGGAGCTGTGAAGTTAGTCACATGGCCTTAGTTGGTCTCAAAGATTGTCCATCTGCTGGATAGCACTTAGAGTTGCTTATTGCATGAATGAGGTATTCAGCTTTCATCAAAGATGTTTTGGTTTCTCATTTTGGACTGTGCCTGTAAATCTCTGAGCTTTTCAGGGGGAAAAATGCGTAAAAAATTGCTTTACTGAACCATTCATAAGACGATTTATTTAGACTGGAAAGTTTTAAGCTGACATTTCTAAAGAGTTTATATCTGGGTATGTTTATATTAAAGTTTTATTTATATAATATAAATGCACAGTTTCAGGAGTCATTTATTTAAACATGTAAAGGCCATTAAGAAAAGTGTTGTCAGTAATAGAAGAGACTTCTAATGGTATATGCTTAATAAAGCAGCATAATTTATAAAATACTTAGAAATATGTGAATGTTTTATACTTCTCCCAAGGGAGGAATTTTTATTTCCCTGCATTTCACGCACAATGGTGGGATTCAGCTATTTTAGTTGTGTAACAGGTTGCTATTGAAGTCAGGTCTTTCCAGAGGAGTTCCCTCTCCACCCCCAATTAAGTGAATAAAACAAAGAGCACCAGTGACACTTGTGTGGCTTAGATTTGGCGTACTTTGTAGCAGTCTACATTGATTTCTGAAATCTTGTACTAAAACTGCTTAGGGTTAAAGAGAGGTTTTATGCCACCTTCTCTTTAGGATCCCTTCATTAGCCCACACTTTGGTAATTTGCTGGTGTCTCATACTGATTTGCAGCTTATCTTCAACTATGGTGAAGCCACAGACTGGAGAAGAAAGAAAAATCCACATTGTTTGGAATATCTTTAAGTAAGAAGTGCTGGAGAACAGTTCTGGGTTTTACATGCAGAAACGTTAATCAACAGCAGTAAGCTGTGCGCTGATGACATGTTTTAAACAAACCGGGTCTTAGGGGAAAACAGGAAATTTGACCAAACAACTCTTCCTAGTAACAGGTTTTGTGTGTCGTTGTTAAGACCATCACAGCTTGTTTTAATTCTTTTTAAACTTCCTTTCCAAAATTCGATGTTACGTTTCTTTACAGTTTTACGTATTTCATTTAATAAGCACTCCTCACTTCAGACGAGCAGGGTTTCCATAATATGAGGAATTACAAATGAAAAGAATCTGTAATAAAATAGAAATGCTGCATTTTAATACATAGGTTTATTGGTGTTACAAATCACTAATGAATGCGTATTTTGCTGGGAGCTGCCTCACCAGCCTCCAAGTCCACCCTTAATTGGTAACATTACTTGGCGTTTCGTGCAGTGGGAATGCCTTTTGCTTACTGTTCTTATGTTCCTAACTTTAAACTTGACCCTTTGTTGTCACTGTAATGTAAGAAACCATTCTTATTTCATCTGGGACAGCTGCGTATGTTTAGAGACTAGATGCATAGGTTCTCACAGAAATCTGACCTAAGACAGGCAGATGTTGAAACTCCTATGTAAAAATCTACTCTAAACAATCAGAACTACTGCTAGACAGGAATGCCAAACATTTCCAACCACAATTATACTTGATAATAACCACCTTGATAGCAGAAAGCAGCACACCCCAGCTTCATTACATCATCTGGGGGAAGATAACAGGCCTTGGGCATTTTAGCTTAGATTTGCTACATTTACAAAAGATTAGGTCCAGTGCAAATTGCATCAATGTGAAACTTAGAAATTATTAATTCACATAGGGAAATCTGTATACTTTCTTCTCTGTGTAATGAAATCATAGCAGGGAATTGCTGGCTGTGAAGCAGGAGGAAGCCTGAAACCAAGCGAGTACACAAAGGGCCATGTGGCTCAAGAGAGGAAATAAATGGACACTCGTTCCCTTTTAAGGTTTCCAAACGCAGGGTATTCCCAAAGAATCGTTTAAATAAGCTCACCAGTGCGTTTTATTTTGTGAAATGTGGGGCATGCCCGTTATGAAATGGGGAACCCTGAAATGTGATACATCCATCTTAACCGGCTCAGGGTTTTATTCAATTCTTCAAGCCTTAATCCTATTAACTCTCATGCACAAAGGAAATACAGGCTGCTCTCTGATGATTCGACCCAGGCTCCATGGCATTTGTAAACCGACTTTACAATTTTACAAATAAAGCTTATTAGTTCACTAAAAATGTAACAAGCCTTGGTGAAGCCACTATTCCAAAAGAGCGTTTTAGATTTTTTACTTTAAGGAAAGGCCTGTTGCTGATTTCAATCAGATCATGGAATTTGAATAAGTATGTTTTTGGTGTGAAGTACATCATATATATGACTTTTAAAAATCAAATCCCTGGTTTTATGAAGTTCATTGGTCAGGTTCAAAAGTAACCAGTATCATTTTAACCACTGTTTAAAGTGGATTTTTAGATTGTATGTTTGTGATTCACAGTCAGTTTAGAAAATGGCAGGATTTTCAAAGACTCGCTTCACTGAAATCATTCTAGATGTCAATGTGAAATGCATGAAACTTATTCCTTTGGACATAGATCCAACTGAGCAGAATTCTAAGATCTCATTACGATGCTGTTGGAAGCTAATCTCATTGTAGTGAACATGAGCTAATGACACATTAGTCCATATTATATTATATACTTTTCAGTCTGCTGCCTGCAGTTTTGATTACATTTAGCTCCTAACATTTAGATTTGAAATGGTAAACTCTTCCTGTTACTACCTATCAAATTTATAAAGCTTTTCTCTAAAATTTTGAACTATTTTAAATCTCCATTAATTACAAAATGTTATCTAACCCTCAATGAAAAACCAGAGAGGATCTGCTTGCATGCCCTTTCTGTTCTGAAGCTCTCGCTACTTCCAGGTGCCAGGCTGTCAACACAGCCTGCCCGGTGCTGCAGTGGCCTGGAAATCTCGTCATTTCAGTTTACATAACAGTTTCACTGGGGTGTTTGCTTTCAGAGGTCACTTCAATGTCAGCCTCAGCTCCACACACACGTCTGCCTGCTCCGTGCTGTTTGCAGAGAAAAAGAAGACACTGTGTCTAGGGCATTCTGCCCACTTTCCTTACCCCAGACTCTTTGCATATGCATAAAAAGAGTGATGAAACTCACCTCATGGGCTTCAGGATCCATTTGTTTTTCTGTCTGATTTCCTATTCTGACTTTTCCTGCCTGTCAGACACCTGACCTTTTAGCTAGGATAGCCGAATGCCCTCCATCCTAACACCTTAGCCTGAAGTTAGGAATGACACTGGGGCAGCACCCCTTATTGTCCTCCCGGAAGTCCTCCCAGCTCTGATAGATTCTGTTCTGACTTGAAACATCAGGGATCATTCTCTTGGTGTATGAACCTGGCTTCTTATGTGCTTGTGCATTAACTTCCCTGTAGCTGGGTAATTTAAGCCAGTTGCTTTTCATTTCAACCATGTCAAAGAATCAACTAAAACTATAACATTAGACCAGCCAGGAAAATGAGCGGCTGGACAGTAACGTGTTTATAATATAAATCCTTCCTGTTTTCTCAACCCATGCTCCCCTGGCTCTTTTGCATTCTGACAGGCAGAATACTCTGGAGGTTTGCCTACTGACAATGGCCACCAATTTAAGGATTTGTTGATTATTTATTAAGAAAAATTCCCAAACTGCAAATAGACAAACAGTGCTGGGTAAAACACGTTGACCAAAATCAGTATTTCCCAAGATCATTAGCATAAATTATCCTGAGAACCAGGACTGGCTGACCTCATGCCACTCATTTCCCCAGTAGAGCATTTGGAGGCCACAGGTGATTCCTTGTTCCTCCAGACTGAGATGTACCAGATGTAGCACCGTTCTCGAGAGCAAAGGGCAGTAGACTGAGAGTAAGAATACTCCAGAGTCTTGATCTCAAGGACCATGCTTCGTGCTTCCTGACTTTGGAGAAAATCTGTTTTAAACATTGATTTTTTCAGACATTACAGTTTCATGTCACATGTCTCTTAGGCTTTTGAGCCATTCAGGGGATGTTTATGAAATGCCTGAGTAGGATAAATAAAGGTAAAACCAGAAGCCTGCGTTCCCCCCAGGGAAGCCCTGACAACCCAGGATGAGGCTTCAGAGGGAGCTGTGGTTCTACTCTAAACTGCCTGTGTAGCACATAAACACCCCCACACACTTCTTATAAGGGTATTCAATATATTTTTTGCAAATTTATATCTGTCGATGCTTAGAGAAAGGTGGTTTTAGAAGAGAATGCTGTTAGCATCGCCAGGTTGGTTTAGAAAGGGAAGAATGTATCGCCAAGTCAGTTTCCTCCCCTCCTTCTTTACCAGTTTTTCTTTCTTTTCAGAGCACACATGGACAGAACTACACTCTCCAAGATGATGGCCAGGAGATCACCTAAATACAAACATTTTACTGAGATACTTATTTCAGACTTCTGTGGGAGAGAGCCTGGTAGTTGAGTATTTCCTGAGCTAGCCTTATACTTGGTGGGGCTGTGCAAAATGACAGTGTGGGGCTCCTTATTCCAAGGCAGGGGAAAGTGCCTGTGGCTTTCTTCCTCAGTCACTGAGCTTGTCGTGATGTGTCTTGTTTGCTATTTAATATTGTTCTGAGTAAAGGAAAAAAATTAAAAGGTGAAAAACTTAACCACTCATCTCTTTGTTGTGCCCAGTCGCTTTTAAATATCAATGTAAGGATATTTAACTCACACACAGAGTCAGTGAAGTTATGCTGTTCTTCACCGATCATTTTATTAGCCAGCTTTGTGTTACTGCTATAAAAGACCAGGCAGCTAACTTTTAAAGAGAATTGTTTTGTTTTGTACAAGGGATTTATCCCATGGGTACTTAACCACCGAACTATATCCCCAGCCCTTTATTCATTTATTTTTAAAAATTTTGGAGCAGTGGCTTGGTGGTTACAGAACTTGCCTGGAATGAGTGAGGATGTGGGTTTGAACCCCAGCACCATGTACACAACAATGTGTCGGAGCAGCGAAAGCCACGTGAAAAACTAAATAAAATCGATTCTCTCTTTGTCACTGCCCCCCTCTCTCTTTTTTAAATAAATTAATTAATTAACTTATTTTGAGACAGGGTCTCACTAAGTTGCTTAGGGCCTTGCTAAATTGCTGAGGCTTATTTAGCTCACAGTCTGGGAGGTTTGGGGACATGGTGCCTGGATCAGTTCATTTCTGCTGAGGACCTCATGGCAATGGCAGAAGCACGTGGCAGAATGAGTGGTCTTAGGAGCGTAGAGAAAGACATTGGGCCGTGCTTGTTCCTTCTGTGCTAGCCCTCTCGAGAACTATCAAGGAGGTCCAGGAGAACTGTCTTCCAAGGGAGCGCAGTGACCCAAGGGCCTCCCACTAGTCTCCATCTCCCAGAGCTCTCAGTGCCACTCCGGGGACCAGGCCTTCAATGACAATGGACTCTTGGGGTCACAACCCACTTCCAAGCCACTGCACTCATACACAGATGTCGTGTTGTTTTCCCCTGAGCAGTGGACAGGCTGCACAGAACTAACTTGACTTGTTGGGAGTTGAACCCAGGGCCTTGTGCATGCACGTGCTCTGAGCTACAGCCCACCCTTGATTTTTATTTTATTTTGAGTCAGCATCTACATTTGCCCAGACCAGCTTCAAACCTGAAGTCCTCCTGCCTCAGCCTCCGGAATCGCTGGATGGCAGGCTGTGCTACCGCACCCAGCGTTTATTTTACTTGTTGATACTTGCACTTTCTACCACTGCTTTCTTCTTTTGATTTACTAATGAGAAAAGAAAAACTAAAAGGAAGAGGGACTCTGGGCTGCCTTGTGTTCCTTTTTTCTTTTATGCTGTCATTTTTGGCTTGGTGGTTGACTAATGTGGGAAGTGATAGGAATAAGAAATTGCATGGTCAGTTTTCTTAGTTGTTAGTGTTTCTGATTTGCTTTCCTTCTGCATTTGAAAAAAGATCTGGTATGAATGGAAGACAGAGCCTTTCCAGAAGGACCCTTGGCACTCCTGCCTCTCAGTTCCTAGACAAAGCACAGCCCCCCTGTGCTCGCATTCAGTCTCACATGGTGAAAGCACCAGAGGTCCTTGTTCATGGCATTTCAACTGCCACATAGCAGACAGGTAGAGTGAATGTGGCTCCTTCCCTCACACACAGGATCAGTTGCCCTCAGACATCACTTTCCTGACCTAAGTTCAGAGGTCACACTAGAGTCTCCAGGCAGCAGCAGCTGAGCAATGGGCTAGCGCAGGGTGCGTTGGACCCTTGTGAATACACATCCAGCACGACAGCAGCTGCCTGATACCTTCCCCAGTTTCAGCCCCTCCCCTCCCCGTCTCCTGCAACCACTGTTATTTTTCATTCTCATGCACATCTTGATTATTTTTCTTCATATTCATATATGCTTATATTGTTTGGCATGTTTTAAAACAATGTGAACAGAGTCTTTTGGGTCACAACCTGCAGCTTGTTTTTACTTTCAAGACATTTACTGTATGTTTTTGAAATTTGTCAATGTTGCTGTGCGCAGTAGCTTTTGTGTCCAGTTTACGTATCCAGGGTCCCATGTTTTCCATCCTGCAGGGCATTGTTGATTGTAGTGAGTGCCCTGTGTTTAGCTGGGGTGCTCTGCATCTAGTGATTAGCCTTTGAGGCTGTATTTAACAAGAAATTTGTTTTGAAACATGAGTCATCAGCCCTTATCTATTTCATTCAATTTCCACTCAGCCCATTGTCTGGGCAAAATGCGAGTTGGAAAAGTTAACTGGTGTCTTTTGGCAATCATTTGCTGTGTAATGGCAGAGCCATGAAGAAAGAGGTGGGTAATGTTTTCTTGGTTACACCAGTTACCTTCAAATTAGATTGAATTAGCATAAAAAGAAGCTCGAAGAGATGTAGCAGCAAAGCCAGATGAGGCTCATCTTACTCAGAAGGGGAAGGAATGACTAGCTATAAATGTCTTCTAAGGACAGCCTGTCTACTGAGGCTCTCTCTCCCCAAATTATTCCTTTATGTAATCATTGCCCATCCCGTTGTACACATTGCTTTTTAGAGCTTGTAATATTAAGTGTGACCTTGGTTGCTGTGGCATCAACTTGATTTGTCCAACAGGCAAGAGGGAGCATGATAAGGCCCTTGGCCCTCTGGTAGGGAAAGGATCTGAAGCTTTTTAAAGGGAGTAGCGAAGCTGAGTCTGCAGCTCAGTGGCAAAGCATCCCCTAGCATGCCTGAAGCCCTGGGTCCCCTCTCCAGTACCTGGAAAAAAGAAGAGGAGTGGAGGGCATAGTCAAAACACTGTTTTTGTTTTTGTGGGTTTTTTTGGTTTGTTTTAAGGAGAAGGCATCTGAGAATGAATAATAATGATTTCTGTTTCTAGACTATAGTCTTATGCCCCGTATGGGCTAAGCACTTTGCATATATTCGAATCCCACATAGTCTTCTCAACAGCTCTGTGTGATAGGTATTTGTTTTATCACTTTATAGGTGAGAAAAGTTCAGATATTAACAATGCCCTCCAGGTTGCAGAATTGGTGATGCGAGGGCTGGGATTTGAACTCAGTTATGTCCACAGGCGAGGGCCATTTACACATTCTAGGAAAACAAGCTTGCTGGTGGCACAGCTGCACAGAGACCTGGCCCTGCCTAAGGCCAGGGCAGCAAGGGTGATGGCTGGAACTGTGCTATAACTTCTGTGGATAGAGAATAGGTAAGTTGGGTGTGGGTTGGTCAAGTGGGAGAAGAAGTAGCATGTAAGTGGTCATGTGGCTATCAAGAAGAGCCAGAAAAACAAAAAGATCACTGTCATTTTGGGTTTTTAGAGACCCACCTTTGGCCTCAAAGGATTGCTGCCTGAGATCCCTTTGTAGTTTGCTGGCCCTTGGAAGGGCGGTTGGCTGTCACCTGCCTCTCTGCCCTGATTAGACAAGGCCAGCACCCTCTACTTTAGCTATTAAGTAGTGCCCGGTTTTCCCATGCTGCTTGGCTGTTCATCCTGCTCTCCATTCCTTTCAACCTTCCTTCCCTACTCTTCCACAACATGGGTGTGACTCCCAATTCCTTTCTCTGAAAAGGTCTGTACCCTGGCCTGCATTCCTAGGCCCCACCCTGACACCATACTTTTGAGCCTGTGTCAGCGACCTTCCTGCTCACTCTCATATGACCTTGATTCATCTTGCTATCTTTAGCTGTGCGTGCGCTCTTAACCGTAGGGGCAGGTGATGCCCCCACTCAAGTGCTCACCCTCTCCACTAGCCTTGGCTGCCTTTTACCTTTTCTGTTGTAAATGTCTCCTTTATTTATCATCCACCCAGGAACCTCTCTGGCTTGATCACATAATTTCAGACTTTCTGACATATGAATGCTGCACATACACACCCTCCTTAATGGTGGCTCATTTTAATCTTCTTGGCCACAATAAATCTGACACATACCTCAAGCCAATGGCATGTTTGCCCTGATATTTTGATCCCTTTTCCTTTACCACAGAAATTGCTTGATTTAAGAAAGTAGCTCTGGCATGTGCTGTTTTTACTAATGTTGGAGAGTTGATTGCTGCCCCAGCACACTCGAATTTTTTAGTCAATCCCCAACAATTTGATTATTCCAGACATGAAAATATTTTGCCTATGTGATATTTGCTGGTACTGAAGTTCAGTTAGTTTTCTCCTATCCTGTCTCATAAAATAATAAGAAATAAGACAGGTTGAAGCTTTTTCCTACTAGTGTTTTGTAGTCTAATGAAGTGCCTGTGGGAAGTAAGTGGCTCTAGAGGTGATTAAAGTAATGGCTGGAATTCCATGTCGTGTTTCTTCTCCAGTTCTTATTTTGGGGTGACATTTATTTGAAAATATGAACAAGTGGCCCTCCAAATGGGGGTGCGTTTAAAATGGATGGATGGCAGGGTAGCCAGTCACACCCTGGTCAAGATCTAAACGAGGGTGCTGATCTCGCTTCAGTCTTGTTTTTGTTTGGTTTGGTTGGTTTTTAAAGGTCATCTTTGTAACCGCCTTGTTTTATGGAGGTGGAAACTGTAGCCAAGAAAGATCGACTTTCTTGAATTCTGAAAATTTGTGCAGAAGTGGGCTCAAACCCAGGGCTCATGCACTCATTTACTCTGAATCCCTAGGAGAGATTTTGAAACCTAATTTCCCACATAATATTGGATTATTAACTGATGAAGCAATCAGAAATGCCTCTTTAAGGTAGAAGTTCTGTGTTCCATTAGTGAGCTTCTTAACCAATGTCCCTTCCTGCATTCTGGAATAAAAGAGCTGAAGTATCTAACCTTGATTTAACCTCAAATCCTGTTATCCCCAAATGGGCAGTAACCCTTTTCCATGAGGTATATGCCCCATCCCATTCCATCCGTTGGCTCTTTGTTCACTTTGTGCAGACGTTGTCTTTTTTAAGAGCTAGATATAATATTACCTGTCCTAAAGTAGCTGCCTACTCAATTGGAAAGAAAAAACACAAAAGATTAACAAACAGCAATTAAGTGCTAATTGTGTGGTTCCAGTCATTGGTGCCTTAGCACTTTAAGGAAAATGAAGATCACCAGAAGTTGGGACAGTGAGGGGAGGCCTCCAGAGCGCTTTCCCCTGCAAGATGGTTAAGGTCTCTGCAGCCAAGTCAAGGAGGGAGGCAGAGGTTGGTCACAGAGAAGCCCAGAGGCCAGGAGAGGCAAGAAGAGAAGGGAATCTACCTGGGGGCAGTGAGTCACAGCACAGATTGAGGATAGTGGAGGCATGAGGATCCAAAGAAAGAGAAGCAAGGAAAGGTACAGGAGAAAAAATGAAATGAGTCACTTAATTCCTGGGTGGGAATGCTCACTGCTGGTTTCCAGTGGCACTCTTCCTGGTCCAGTTATCTGTCAGCAGTGCTTCGGCCCGGCGGCCAGAGGAAACTTAGGAGAAGCCTCACTGTTAAAACACTTGAATGTTTTCTCCAAACCTCTGTTTTTCTTTCTCTTATTTGAAAGGTCGTGAAAAATAGTATTATACCTTTTGACCAAGAATATAATTTTAAAGTTCTGATTCCAGAGTGCTTTGGAGTTAACACAGGTGTGATATGGTCCTTATCTCATCCTTTTGGGAAGCACCTGACTCTGGAGCCAGAGCATAGCTTACTTAACAAATAATAATTGCAGGGGCAGTCAGGAGGAAACCCTGAGAAGGAGCTGGGGACTTTGCCCAAGACCAAGTCGAAAGAACAAATAGAGCCTGACGCCATGGCATGCACCTGCAATCCCAGCAGCCGGGGTAGCTGAGGCAGGAGGATTCCAAGTTCAAGGCCAGCCTTGACAACTTGGCAAGACCTTGCCTCAAGATAAAAATGCAAAAGTCTGGGAATGTAGCTCAGTGGTAGAGTAGCCCTGGGTTTGACCTACAATAAAAATGTGTGTGTGTGTGTGTGCACGCGCACACATGTACACACACACACACAAGGAAAGAAGACATGCTGTTCTTTATATTGCGTTTGTCTTCATATCTGGTTTGATCCCAAGAAGTCATTCATTACTGTGAAGACGCTGAGCAGTATTTGTGGGTCATGGAAAACAATTTTTACTTTTCTTTGGTCTGTTAATCATACTTGTATTTTTTTTTCTTTTTTCAGGGCTGAGGACCAAACTCGGGGCCTTGCGCATGCTAGGCAAGCGCTCTGCCACTGAGCTAAATCCCCGACCCCCGTACTTGTATTTTTAAAATTTGGGGCATTACAGTTTCACATAATGAAGGGGTTTGTTGTTACACTTTCATACATGCATACATCAAAACAATTTATTGTTAACCAGTTCCCACCCCAGCATAACCTTCCCCTTCCCCCACTTCTCCCTATACTTATATTTTAACATATTAATTTATTAAAGGGTTAGACAATGCTTACTACAATTTTTTCAAGAAACTTCTTTGAAACAAGAATAGCTTATTCTCCATCAGGATCTTATAAAAGTATTTCAGATATTAAATGATATATTTCTAACATAACCTAGTCTCATTAGAGCCACTGCGCACAGGAAAGTGAGAAGGTTTTCCGTTTGCTGTCAGTGGAGAGTGACTAAACCATTAGGAGTTGACTGGGTGTGTTCCTCCCTCAGCACACCCTGGGTTGCAGAGCAGCTTCTGTTCAAAACAGGAAGAATGATCAGGAACACATACAGTAGATGAGAAAGAATTGTGTGTTATTTTGCAATCATGGAAAAACAGTGTATTTCCTTTAATATTAAATCAATAAAAAAAGACCGGAAAGTTAAATCATTAAAAAAAATTGAAAATATATTCACACTACTCTAATATTACATTCCAGGCAGCACCTTGAACATTCTCAAGGGCATTACTCAGCACCACTCCCTTTTTTGAATCCAAGAAAAATACTAATGATTTAATATTCTCCTATAAGAATGTCCAAGTTTGGAGAGGTTTTATTTTTTTTTTTTTGAAGAAACTATTGGTTACAAACAGCAACCAAAAGAACATTCCTTTAAAAAACCACCACAGGAAAATTGAGTTATTTTTATAATGATAATACTTTATACAGATCTGTGGTCTTTCATCTAAGAACTTTTAAGTACTTTTCAAATGTTGACTCATCAATCCATGGCACACTTAGAAGATTGGGCAGTAATTCTGCTTCCATTTGGTTTCAAAGAACTCACTGTGTCCTAAGACATGTGGACTCTCTTTTTTCCTTTTTGTTTTTTGTTAAAGGCCAGAAGAAATATGGCTCGGTCCCAACCCACTAGGAACTCTGTGTGATGGAGGGAGCATGGAAAAGCTCTTCAGATTCTCAGTAACACATGCTACGACTTAAAAACCAGAGATGGATACGTCTACATATTTTTGAAGGGTCCAGAAAGGGATTCAGAAGATTTTGAGCCCTAAGTTATTCCAAGATCCAGAAGGCAGACTTGCTTTGCTGAATTGGCATTTTAATCAGTGTTTTCTCGTTTATTTTTTTAACAAGGCAACTATGTTATTTGTAATATTCCTGCCAAATATGAATTTATGCCATTAACCTATAAGTGGAAAGAAGCTTAAAGATAGATTCTTGGCCAAGAATTACTCTGTAAATATTTCCCAGGCCAAGGGCAGAGATATAGACTGCTAGTAATTAGAAGCTTTATGAAGTATCCATTAAGATTCCATTTATTGATAGTCTTAATCTTTAGCCTTTATGTCTTAGTGATTTTCTTTGATAAATAAAGTTCAGAGGCTTTTCTAGCTGCCCTTGGAGCGGTTGAAATACAGAACTAAGTCGGGGAATATTTTTCCATCCCAGGTTCATGATTTTTTACCCACATGCTTTTTACTTACTTCACTGCCAGGTCAAGAATGATGTGAAAATATGGTTTATGAGTTTGGATTATTGTGCATGACAATAATGAATTTAAAAGAGTAAGGTAGTTAAGTATCAGAAAAATGTTTTTTCTCTGGCATCTATTTATCTAGCCTAAATTTATTCCAGTGAAACAGTTTGGGTTGATGTTTGAAGACTTTAGTTGAAAGTGAGTTGAAGGTTGGAGTGGTGCTCAATGTTTAGGGCGCTTGCCTGGCATGTGCGCGGACCCTGGTTCGAACTCTAGCACCACATGCACATGCTGAAGACCAACCATGTAGAGATTAGTGAGCAAACTGTGCAGAATGAGGGGTCTCGTGGGACTCCCATCCGAGGCAAACTTCTGGCCAGGACTAGATCCCAAGATGGAGTTATTCATGGATAGCGTCCACTTTGGAATTCCACCAGGAAAAGCCCTCCCTCCTGCTCCTCTGCCTTAGGTTGCAGAGTTGCTTGGATCTGCCTTGTGGGCCCTGTGAGTCTCTGCCCGTATCAGCTCTAAGTTAGCCCAAAGCCGCAAGGAGAAGCTCTTATCCTCCCGGTTCTGAGAGAGGTGGCAAAAGGAAGAAGCCATGAGTTACTTTTTAATAATCCTGTTTACTTCTTCCTTGCTCTCAGATTGTCCCCAAATATTAGCAGGGAAAATTGTTAATGGAAAATAATCTAAGATGCTTAAGTGAGACTTTGAAATCCAAGCCTAAGATAGCTGTTCTTCCAACTAAATAATGAATTTCTGAGGAACTGGTCTGTGGTGTCCCAAACAAACTCCATGTCAGCTGAAAGCAAATTTCTCTCAGCCAGTGAGGAGTTTCTGACTCAACATGTATTTGGGTTGGCCTGATAGAAACCCAATATGTGAGGCACATGTTGCTCTCTGAGAGGAATGGAATGTCATGGAGGCATTCAAACCTAGGGCACAGGCTGGGGCCAGGGATGCTGGGTGCAGCCTTGCCACTCAGACCCTGTGTGATCCTGGGGAAGTTGCTAACCTGTCTGCTTTGCAGTTTTTTTCTTTCTTTTTTTTTATTAAGAAATTTAGTTATTGTACAATCAAAAATGCATCCAACGAAATATGATATGTATATATATTCTTAAAATTAGATTTAGGCCCTAGCCCACCCTACTCTCCCACCCTTATCCCCCAACTTGTCCCCTCTCTACTTGTTCCTGATACATCTCTCTGAATGCCCTAGGTTATGTGTTACTACACCTTTTCTGGGTTTAATACATGAGAGTTGACCACCTTTCACACAGGCCAGGGTCTACCTCCAGGCTCCACAGATGACTGAGGACATTCGACTCTTGACTTTCTAGGTTTGGCTAACTTCACTCAACATGATTTCTTCCATCGCCATCCATTTACTTTCAAAGATTGCAGTATCATTGTTTCTAATTGCTGAGTAGAACTCCATGGTATATATGTACCACAGTTTTTGGATCCATTCAAAAACAGGGATTAGGGTCTGGAGTGGTGGCTCAGCGGTTGTGGTGCTTGCCTGGCATGTGGGAGGATGCAAATTCCAGTGAAGTGTCAGGGCAGCGAGGGCCATATGAGAAACTAGATGGAATTGCTTCCCTGCCCCGCCTCGCCAACTGTCCCTCTCTCTTAAAAAAAAAAAAAAAAAGACTATTTAATATAGTGCTTATCTCTTAGGATTGTTAGATGAAGTATGTAGTGTTTAAATCAGAGATCTATGCAAAGTGTTATATTAACATTGTTGCTAGTGTTATTATTACTATTTTGAACTAAAAAAACATAAAAATCTCCTATATAAGTTATCAAATGACGTGCATATGGTCAAAGGGAAAAAATATTGAGAACTGTGCATGGAAATTTTCATGAGCCAGGCTGGTGGTGGCTAGCATCACTCTTTGCTCTCCTTCCTGGACTAGAATGCAGTCACATCGTGAAATCTAACAGCAAGGGACTGAAAAATATAGCCTTACCCCAAGAGTCCAGGAACAAGAGGAGAATATGGATTTTGCTGAGCAGAATTCTTTGTCAGCTCTTAAAACCAATCCATAAGCCACCAGATGTTCTTGTACCCTGCAGGTAAGAACCACTAGACTAGAGAGTACAGTAATTATGTTTTGCTAACCAAAAATGAAATGTGTGACCTAAAATTTTCTTTTGGATTTGTGAAGGCTTTTTATATGGAAAGTTTCAAAATCATAAAAATTAAAAGTTCGGTTGTATATTTTAAGAGTTGCCTTTATTGAAAAATATATGGTTGTGTGAAATCAGGACAGTGTCAGAAGACACGAGAGCATTGGAAGATCTTTGTTCAGTAGAAAACAACTGACCTATCATTATAAAGTCCAAATTCATTGCATTGGCTATGGCCAGGGTCAGTATTAATGTGACCCAAGGTTAGAAGAGTTGAAGCCAGAAAGTGTTGGTGAAATTAAAACTGCAAAGCACCGTGGGAAATTGAGATCTGGACGGAACCCAAGGGTCAGAGCAGTCTTACGAAAAAGTAACCCAAAAGGGAGGCAGGAGAAACGTGCATCTGTCAGGTGGCAGGCAATGGAATTTTATTGGAACCTTTTAAAGTACACAAATAAAATACAGCAAGGGGCCAGGTGTGCTTTGCCAAATGTATAAACATTCCCGAGAAGTCCATAAACTCAATTTGTAAAAGCCCAACTTTAATGCTTTAGAAAAGATACCTATGTCATCAAGCCTTCCAAAAGGATTCAAAATCCTTTTTATTCTTATGGTTCATGAGCTGTTGTGGTTTAAGATAGTTGAATTGTGTACCCTCTAAGGTTCACACTATTCGGAGGTGGTGGAGCCTTTAAGAGTGGGACATAGTAGGGGGATCCTGAGGGTCACTGGGGGCATGAGGTCATTCTTGTGCAACCCCTTGGTGGTCTCCTGCAACCCCAGGAGCTGATGCAAGAGGACTGTTAAAAAAGGAGCAAGTCTGGCTCTCACTGTCCCTGCATTGCCATCTTTAGACTTCCTTCCTCCTAGATGGTTTTCTGTTGTTTTGTATTACTGAATTTGTTGGAATAGTGGTCACATTTTATATAAGATTATATAACATTTTACATTAAGCACATAAGTTTAAAAGCCTAGTAGTTGCAGTTATCTTTAAGTTATCTAAAGTACTCACAAAATAAAGTATTCACAAAATAAAATGTGGATTTGTTTATTAAATGAAATCTGTAGTTTCATTTGACCATATAATATAAATTAAGGTATAGTCTATGATGAAGTATACAAGTAATGTTGTTTCACACTACTATTCAAACTATTAGTGTACATTTTACTGTTACAAGTGGTTGTGGTTTAATTTATGAAAGTCACATTCACACAGGCTGGGATCCTATGGTGTAGTGGAGCAAGCACTGGACTTCACTTGGAAGTCCTCGTATTTTCTGACTTTGGTTAATTCATTTGACCTTTCCACACTCTTGCTGCCTGTAGGATGGAACTTGTCATACTTTACTGCCTAAGTTGTACTACAGATCAAATGAAATGATGCAAACCCTGAAGTACAGAGTCTGTCAAGAGGTTCCTGCTAGACTGATAGTGCTGGGTAGGTAGGAACCAGGTCAGTCTTGCTGCTGCTGAATTATCACCAGTTTCTGCTAAGTCACATAGCAAGAGCAAATCAGGGAAGTGGTTCAGCCCTGTGGTTCCTGCTAGTGAAGATGCCTTCAGATGGACCTGTGCACAGAGTGCTGTCAGCAAATCTGGAGGTGATGGGTACAAGCAAGGCTCTTCGCCTAAACTCCATCCTATAGAGAGAAGTGAGGGACGTGCATGTATAAGAGAAATGAGACTGTACAGAAATCCAGTGTAAACACTGGAAGTTTCCCTTGCTAGGGAGTGGGCAGTGGCTTTTATTGGAAAAGAATATGTCATGCTGAAAGTTTCCATTTATAACAGCAGTGTTTGCTTTGAGTATTGAAGATGTGTCCATTCACTAAATTTTCACCTTTTTTCAACACTACATCTTAAAAAGTATTTTAATTATAGAAGCACATAACTAATCTAATGACAAGGAGTAAAAATGAAAATGAGCAAGAACATCAACCTATATCATTAGAGGAGACCATGTCAATTAATTGGAATTTTATTCTCCATAAAATAAGACTTTAAACATTTTTGGTCACAGTACTCATATAGTGCCAGTCCATCAGAGAATGAGCAGACAGAATCATGAACAATTGTACCATATGTGTACCATTTTCATTCTAAGTGATTATAGAGTCCCAGAGAAAGAAGTGTGCAGGAGGTCCCCTGAGCCCATGACCCAGCTTCCCTCCGTGTTAGCTTCTTGCACAACTTTAGTACAGTATCAAAACAGGACATGGACATCGGTACCATCCAGTTTATTCAGATTCCTCTAGTTGCACATGCATCCCTTTTTCTCTGTGTGTGTGTGTGCACGTGCAGTTTAATTGTGTGTGCGTGCACGTGCAGTTTAATTGTGTGTGCAGCAGCTACCACCATGTGTAACCACAGTGTGGATTAAGATCTGTAATTTGACCATCACCATAAGGCCCCCTGTGGCTGCCCCTTTTACACCTCTACCTGCTGACTTCTTCTTCTCCTTTCCTCTGGCAACTGCTGATCTGTTCTCCTTTTCTAGATGTGATTTCACAAATGTTATATTCGTGGAATTGTGTAGTATGCATCCTTTTGAAATTAGCTTTTTTCGCTCAGCATAATTACCTTGGGATTTGTCCAGGCCGACGTGTGTAATAGTAGTTCATTCCTTTTTAATTGCTAAGTAGAATTCCATGGTAAAGGTGTACTATGGCTTAACCATTTACCACTGACTGATATTCAGGTATTTATATATAAAGCTGCTGATGTACAAATTTCTTCATGAAAATAAGTTTTCATTTTTCTGGATAAATATCCAAAATGGTGTATATAGTAAGATATTTTTTAAGTTTAAATGGTTAAAACTATTTCCCGCAGAGGCTATGCCACCATACGTTCCTATCAGCAGTGTATGAGTGATCCAGTTTTCAAAAATCCTCACTAACATTTAATTTTATCACTTAATTTTAGGCACTCTGGTAGATATGTGGTGCTCTCGCATTCTGACTTTAATTCACATTGCTCAAATGGACAGTTATGCTGGGTGCTTTTCATGTGCTCTTGAGTCATCTTTATTCTTCAGGGAAGTGTGTGTGTCTTTACCTGCTTTCTAATGGGATTATTAGATTTTTTTTTAAACAGAGGGTGTGAGAGAGAGAATCAATTATTATTTAATTTTTTTCTCTCGAACACTTAGTTGTGTATGTAGGGCTGGGATTTGAACCTGAGTTCTTGCTCATGCCAGGCAAGTGCTCCAGCTGCTGAGCCACTGCTCCAGACTGGATTATTAGGTTTTTAATATTGAATTTTGAATTTTAAGTTTCATTGATCTGTGCTCTTTAGAATTGCTTCCTTCTGTTTGCTGTAGATTTGTTTATTTATTCATTTACTTTTAGTGCTGGAGATCAAACCCAGAGCCTCAAGCATGTTAGGCAGATGCTGTATTACTGAGCTTTACCTCTAGCCCTGTGTTTATTTGGTGTTGTTGTTGTTGTTGTTTGTATTTTCTAGTTTTTTGAGGTTCAGAGTTATTGAGTTGAGATTTTTCTTTTCAGTTAGTGCTATAAATTTGCCTCTTAGCACTGCTTTGTTTGTATCCTCAAAACTTTGATATTTTTATTTATTTTTATGTATTTTACATTTTTCTTTGAGATTTCTTCTTTGATTCATGTATTATTTTAAAAAGTATTGTTTACTTTCCAAGTGATTGGTGATTTTTCTGTTACTGATTTCTAGTTTCATTCTACTATGGTCACAGAATATACTCTGTGTGATTTCAATTCTGTTTTTCCCCCCCTTTAAAGAGAGAGGGACAGGGCTGGAGCAGTAGCTCAGTGGTTTCAGCGCTTGCCTAGCATGCACGAGGACCCAAGGTCAAACCCCAGTACCGTGTATATAACAAGGTGTCTGAGCAATGAAAGATGAAAAACTAATAGAATTGATTCATTCATTCTCTCTCACGTCCCTCTCTCTTAACTCACAAGTGATTGAATGTGGGTTGTGAGGGAGAGGGCTAGACCAAAGAGGGCTCAGAGGAGAATGGCAGGGCCATGAATGCTAGGAGCAATGTCAGGGGGAGGACTTGATTGCAGGGGAGGTGGTGTGTGAGCATGGATGGGTGAAGCCACCGAAGTGCAGTATCTGAAGGTGGCTGGCTTCACTAAGCTGCTTGGGATGGGTGGGAACAGAAGGGAATGGATTAGAGAGGCAGACCTGCTGGCCACAGCTGGCATTCTCTGAGTGAGAGCCAAGGATGGCCTCTTTGGGAGGGCCACGTTGAGGGGTGGGGAGACCAGGGAGCAGGGTGGGTGCTGACCTGCGCCTCTGATGGTGCTATTGTTGTTTGGCTCACCATTTTCTCCATGCGGTTGCTTCTCTGTCGTGGAGTCAGGTTTGACAAGCTGTCACATTTCTTAATCATTAAAAGGGATTAAGAAAACCGAGGCTCAGAACTGTGAAAAAAGGTCAGAAAACCATGAAGTCAAATGATAGTCTCCACAGTGTCATCTTCTGCTGACATGGCAGGCACTGACTGACGCGCTTCTAGGTCCATTACATGTAGCCTTTGGATTGTATGCTAAAATGACTTAGTCAACGAGGGTCACGGGAGAGAAGGGGAGAGTCAGGGAGTCCAGATGGCCTGATTCCGTGGGTGGTTGGGACGTGAGCCACACGCAGTGAGCGCAGTGAGGAGGTGGAGAAGACATCTCCAACGTACGTCAGGTCCTCCTCACTTTCTTAGTGGCTCATTTTACTGCAGATCTCTACGAAATGAGTGACTTAGTAATGCGTCCATCTTGTGCTGGTTGGGGAGAGCCAGTTAACCTCAGAAAAATAAGCCCGTTGAACACAGCTGACCTTCATTCATTCAGCATCCACTTACTGACCCCAGGGCTGGGTACCAAGCGCACCTTAGGTGCTAGATACGAATATGAACAGACTGGGTCGCCTGCTGTGAAGGAAGCCAGTAATGCAGAAACAGCTTTACCCTGTCTTAGAAGGTGTTCATGGAACATGTATAAAAATTATTCATGTCTAAAGATTTATTAAAATTGTCTATCCATTCTTCAGAAGTGGAAATAAGACTATCTCTGGCCATACTGTAACAAAATAATCTCCCCGAGAAGCCAAATGATACTTATGCGATCATTTAATTCTGGAAAATTCACAATCTTGTGTGTGTGTGTGTGTGTGTGTGTATACAAATATGTATATTTAAGGGCATTTATAGCTGTTATGGGGGTAAATATAGAAGAATCAAGAGACGGGTGTGGGCGATGTGGGGGTGACTCTGGATTAGGATCAAATGCATATCGTTGTTACTTTATATACATACATGATTGTATAACAACTCAACTCCTTAATTAAAAAAAAACCAAAATAATAAGTGGAAATAATAAAAGAGAAAAAAAACTCCCTCTCAACCCTTGAGTCAGATAATAAATTCAACCCCAAATCTCAACTATCTGGAAATTAACGTGAATGAAAACATCCTATAGGTCAGCTCCGTAGGGTGCCACTAAAGTTGCTGATGATGAACAACTGATGGCCCAAGATCGCTTCTTGAGAGGTTAGAGAACAATAAAAACAATGCCAAAAAAAAAAAATAAATAAATAAAGATCACAGCAGGCATGCTTTCCTGAGAAAGCATGGAAAATCTAGAATTGATGGGTACATCCAAAAGTTGATTTTTTTTTAACCAAAACCAATGAAAAAGATAACATTGACTGGCTTAATTAAGAGGGAGAAAGGAAGAACTTACAGAAGATGAAAAATGAAAGTGGCAGACCACAACAGATGCAGAGGAAATTAGAAGAATCATAAATAGTACTTTGTGAACTTTTCAGCAGATCATTTTGACAATCTGGCTGAAATAAACAAGTTTTCTAAGAACACATGAATCACCAAAAGTGGATACCAGAAGAACTATTACTAGATAGCCAAAATAAACAACACCTGCAGAAGAGAGAAAGTTTCCAGAGCTTTCCGTGGAATGTTCTGTATGGTGAAGAGGCATTTCACATCAAGGAGAGATTAAGCAATCACTAAGTATTGTGACAACCAGCTAGCAATTTGCAAATTTATCTACATACTGCATTTCTTTTACCAAATAAATCCCAGAACAAATATTAAATATTTAAAAACATTAAACTGCCATAGAACTCAAAATATGAATAACTTTATTTATACTCAATATGTGGAAGATTTAGTCAGACAATGAAATTGAGAAGACATAAAAAATAAATTTGATAAGCATATTTACATTAAAAATTTAAGCTTCTTTATTGAAAGAAAATACTATAAATAAGACCAAAAGAAAAAAAAATGGGGAGTTATACCACACGACAAATAAAGGGCTAAATTCCTAATTTTATCAAGTGTTCCAACAATTTCTTTTTGTAATTCTCGCCAAAATAAAAAGAGTATAGCCCAATAGAAAGCAGGCAAAAGAAACTGACATTCTTACTCATTTTGTGTGTGTGTGTGTGGGCGGGGGGTAGAAATTGCTGTAATTCCTTGAGGACAATTTGACAATATTTACAAAGTTTCAAAAGCATATTCTCTGTAACTCAACACCTTCACTGCTAAACTTTCACCCAAGTCAGGTGGGTGAGTGGGCAAGAATGTTCATTCAGCACTGTTGGCAAAATGAAGCACCAGAAACCACTTCGGCGTTGGTCTGGGAAGATGAATGCCTTCTGCTCGTGGGATGTGGAACGCTATGCAGCCTTTAAAAAGGGGCCTGGGCAGTAGCTCAGTGGTTGGAGCACTTGCCTGGCATGCGCGAGGACCCATGTTCAAACTCCAGCACCACATGCACAGCTAAGTGTTAGAGAAACAAAGGCCAGATGAAAAAATAAAATTGATTCTTTCTCTCTCTTACTTTCTCTCTCTCTCTCTTTTAAAAAGGGGGGAAGGTGAGGTAGAGCAGGCATGGAGAAGCACTGTGGTACAGCATCACCAAAGAAGCCAGGTGCAGTATCTACCAGGAGCTTTCCTTATCTACCAGAAGCAGTTTCTGGAGAGATGCATAACAAGCTTTCAGCATTGGTAACTTGGAGAGGAAAGACCGAGTGGAGCACTAGTGAGAAAAGCACTCCCCCTTCCTGGGCTCATTCTTCACTGTGTGTATATTAGCTCATTAATTATGAATAGAATTAACAAGCATCGCAACCAAGCATTGCTTAAGTCCAAGTCATCCTCTTTGTAACTAGAATTAACGCAGGAGTTAGATTTAACCCAAAGCAGAGACGTGTTGCTGTTTCCCTCAGCAAATATATAGATTCCACTGGACGTTTTGAAATATGTGTATGATTCATTAATTGCCATCGCCTTGGAGGGCTTGAAGGGGTTGGGGAGCCCAGGTTAGGAACCATTATCACAATATGAAGAGCACTGGACTGGGAGTCAGGGTGAATGCTGCTGCTGACCACTGGCTGCCACCACTTAGCCATGTGACTTGAGCCAAATCCCTTACCTTCTCTGAGTCTGTTGAATAAAGGGGCAGTGAAAGACCCTTCTAACAACAGTCTGTGCTTCATGAACATTCTGATCTTTAAACAGTAGGGAGCAGCGCAGTAGCCTGTTAATGTAAACATTATTCTCCAGATCGCGTTTTCAAGGACCAGAACAGTGTGGTCCCAGGTTCCGATGCCCTCTTCACCCCGTGGAGGGGGTGCAGAGCTGCATTTCCCACCATCTCTGAACCTTTCCTTTACTCCCTGCGTGGCAGCGCTGGGGATGGAACCCAGGGCCTCACACATGCTAGGCCTTTGCTCTTCCCAGGCTGCACCCAGCCCTTTGACCTTTCACATATCCCGTTGCCCCAGGAGGCTTGCTCCCTGTTTATCTGGACTCCCGCTGCGCGCTGCACCAGCTCTGGTGGGTTTCAAGACTGACTGGCTCTGGTCTTCGGAGCTGTATCCAGTCCTGACGGTTCTTTGAAGCGCTCTTCTCCACATGACTGTGTCTTAGGCAGTGTTCTGTTCTCCCCCTACGTGAGGAGCCTGAAGTGTGTGGATAATCCAAATGTCATCTATATTTGGCTTTAGAGCGTGTTTTGTTCTTAGCTTTGAATTCTGGATGTATCTGGGGTTCTGGAAACTGGCTTTAAACAAAATTATGAAGCTTTGCAGTGAAGACTCATCTGACTCGCGAGGAAGCAGGGCGCTTTGCGGGCCCATCGTTAGCCTTGCTCTTTCCTGGAACAGCTCCGTTGGCTCGGCCCACTTTTCCCTCAGACCTGGGCAGGCTGACCACTGCGGTGTTCCCTCGTGTCAAAAGGAGGTTGACATCCGAGTTTCTGTTTCTTATCCTTGTGAAGTTGAGTGAATAGGCATGCAGTGTCACTTAAGTGAGTGCTCAGTGGGTCATTAGCTAAGCAATAAGTAGAGCCACCAAGCGGAAGCAGAGGCTTCATGCCTGACTCACACAGAGCTGGGGCATCTACTGCACCGTACACCCATGATGGGGACTGGCAGAAAATCACAGTGTTCAAGTTTGTGCAGATTGAAAAAGAACCAGTCATTTCTGCTGTGTCTGCCCCTGCCTCATACATCCTCTCATTATAGCAATTTGAGTAACCGCAGTATAGTGCAGCAGACTGCTTCATTTTCTTATTGGTGCGTGGTACATGGTAGTGAGATTCATTCTGGCATGTCCAAGCATGCACATAACATAACTGATTGAACTCAGGCCCCAGCACCTTCCCTCCCCCCACCTCGTGCGTTTACTCTATTCTGCTGAGTTCCCTTCTGTTATCATTTTAATAAGTGCATTGTAATTACACAAATGATGAGGATTCATCAAGATGCATTCACACTTGGACGCAGCATCATTTGGTTGATTTGGTTCCCCAGTTAGGGTGAGTGCTGAATGTAGCAGGACAGGCACTGTTCTTACCCATCGCTAAAGCCCCTCCACCTGGCCCAGTGTACATCAGATAGCTGATAAGTGTGGGATTTTTTCCTGTGTTCTTAGACCCTCCCCTGCTTCTCAGTGTCTCGGAAACCTCTTACTGCCCATGAGAGAGAAAAACCAAGAGCTGCTTCTTCAATCACTGTGACTTAGGTGCATATACTTTCATAAAGTGCTAAGACAATATTTTTAATATGCATGTAACCAACTGGGAATCTTGTTAAAGTGGAGATTCTGATTCTGCAGTTCTGGGATAGGGCCAAGATTTGTCATTTGTGATAAGGGCCCAAGAGAGGCCATGCTGTGAATAATGAACTTCAGATTAACTTGGGTATTAATTGACCATTTAAGCAGGGAGGAAAGACAGGTTTAGTTGCCCTGAGCAGGTGTCATTTAGTATTTCTCACACACACAAATAGAAGGGGTGAGGAAGGGTCATCGGTTCAGTGTGGATGGTGTTCAGAAGGTGGGGAAGGAGACTCAAGAGGCGCCTACATCTTGCAGTCTGTGCTGCGCCCCAGCTCAGCGCATGGATCCATAGAGGGAGGGGGCAGGTCTTCTGTTGGAACGCAGGTTACTGGGGGTGGGGTTGAGAGAGCAGCTGTTTAATGTCTCCCCCAACATCACGCCCGACTGAGAACTGAAAGAGTAGTGTAGGAATGTGTCCTATCCCAAATGAATGGCAAGGAGTGACACTTTAGGCAGAATTGTGCAGTTGCCCAACTGGGAATTTCCCTGATTCATCAGCAGTAGTGATTTGTGTGACTTATCTTCTACAAATATGTACTTATCTACCTTTTTGGCCACAATTTAGGTACATTTTCTGGTCCTCCATTTCCTGGAATTTTCTTAAATAGAAATATACTCTGTATGTGTCTGTCATTTGAAAGAAGAAAATGTAGAGCTCTTTTTATCTTTGCTTGATAGCCATTTGCATTCCAGGTTCCTTGATGTAGCTCAGCTTGTTTATTTCTGTTTGAAAGATTGTGCCAGGGCTGCCCTGTTGCAGGGGAGTTGATAACAAATGGACGTGCAGTCCTGCCCAGTGGGTGGCGTCCTCACCACCGCTCCACTGCAATGAGTTGGTTGAAATGCATGGAAGTCCAAGTACATGCACTTTTTAAAGCAGCATGAAAACACTTTTGGCTCTGTGCCATTACTACTCAGTTTAGCCTCCTTTGGTCCAAAATGGTGTCTTTGCTGCATCTTCATCGAGCTGCCCACAAGCTCAATCGAGTTAATTTCCCCAAAGGCAAGGAGGTGGAATCAGAGGATCAGGGAAACCTGACCAAGGCATTTGTGCATCAGAAAGATAATGGAAGGTCCTTGGTGTATGTGGCACTGGAAATCCTCACAGTTTCCCTGAAGGTGGTGGATTTCCATTGCAGAGAGAGGTAAAGAACTTGACCTGAAGTCACACAATTATTATTAACTTGAGTAAGGATTTGAACTCAATTACGTTTGGTCCTAAAGTCTAGCCAGACCCTCTGACAATTAGAATATTCTGAGTCCTCTAGAGCACTGTTGCTATTGGAAACAGTGTTTACCTCCCCCCCCCCAAAAAATCACAGAGAAACGTCGTTCAGAGGTTGCAGATGGAGCACTTAGCTTCAGCATGCCTGCTCTCTGCTTTCCTTCAGGCTTTTTAAAGAGTTTCCAGGGATGTAATTCAGTGGTAGCACGCTCGCTTAGCATACATGAGGTCCTGGGTTTGATCCTCAGTGTCACAAAGTTTAAAAATTCTGGTCGGTCTTAACTGATCAAGTAAGCTCTGAGGTCTTCTTTGGGACTTCAATTTTGAGTCTCAAAGTTTTTCTCGTAGCCATTCAAAATGTATTTGTGCTATGCTAACCACTCTCTTTTAGGAATCGCTGTCTTTCTAGACTTTCTCCTGGTTGAATGCAGTAGGATCTTAGCACACATTTCAGTGGCGCTATTAGCATTTCAGCTGAGGGATGTTTATTGTTCCAGTTTCAGTCATTATAATACAGCCCTGTTTAATATTGCATGATCTGTGGGTTGCCATAAACTTGGTACAAATTGGAGTGCTGATATAACATGGAGTGAAGCGCCTTGTCTGAATGATGCTTTTGTTTTGCATTTAACAAATTAGTATGTTGACATTTGTCACTGATGGATTTCATTATTTGCTGAAAGGGTTTTAGGGGGTTTGACAGCATGAATGGTTTGTCCTACAGACTTTTGAGAATTGATAAAAGCATCTTTGTTCTTTGTACAAAAGCACAACAGATATCTTATTGATGGACACATTAAAAGGGATGGCTTGTGTAGCTGCAACATAAAATAAACCAAGAAAATAATTTTTGAGTTGCTACTTCTGCTTTTGTGTGATTTCTCCCTCTCATCTTTTTTTTTCTGATTAAAGAATGTGTTTCGTTCATCTCAATAACAAGCTGAACAGCAATCAATGAATGATATTTTAGTAAATTTAAAATATGGGTTTCTTTATACCCCATGTACATGTTGTTTAAGACAGGCGATTTTAATACATTATAAACATGTGTGGGAATTGCATTACTAAGTGTTCCATACCCCCAGGTAACAGAGAGGCAAGAAGAGGAGCTAACCTATAGGGCAAGGTACTAAACTTTGCATTTTAGGGGGAAAAAATGAACTTTTAAATTTAAAATTCTGGCTTACTCAAAACAGTAAAAATACATGTTCTTCTGTCATTTCTTTCCTCTAGTTATAGAGGTCAACCTTGTCATTCAAGTGTATCTCCCCTCTACATGTCACTGAGCCCTTGTCCGAAAGCTGCTCACTTCACACTTTTACCCCAGCCCTCTTAAAACCTATAATAAAATACAGCCTGGGAAACACGCACACTCCCACACATATCACACTGGACTAACAGTAAAAGCCACAATTGAAAACTACAAATATGAAATCTATCAGTGATCAAATGATGACCCCCATCCCTGTCAGTTGCCAGCACTCAGACTAAAGCAGTCAGACCCCATGAGGAACCATCTGTCATCCCTGTCATCTTTGCAGGGAGGGGAGAGCTGGAGGAGGGGTGCTGCAGAGGCAGGAGTGAGCAGAAGAGAAAGTAGTAGGATATAGGTCCAAATGCAGCCAGAAGTTTCTACTATGAAAGTGCAAGGGCTGATTGAGGGAGAAACGTGAAGTACTTAAAGAAGTGAGGATCCTTCTGTTAGACCGTGATCTCCATGCGGACCCGAGCCCATGTCCCTTTTGATTTTTGTATATCATGAGCCTCTAGCTCAGGCCTGGCACTTAGTAGGCCTTCAGTAGTTTGCTAATGCATGGCTGGTTCAGCCTCACCCCCCACCTTCTGTGTCCTGTTTGTTCCACTCAGTCTTGGACTCAGCACATGTTTCTGTGCGCTGCTACTTTGCAAACCACAGATATGGAACTGGGCGCCCTGCATGCACGGACCCTGTGGTATTAGAAAGCAGACCTGGGCTCAGCCGCCTGCTAGCCTGCTGTCCGAGCCAGGCTTTTCCTCTTTCGAAACCTCTGTTCTCCTACCTGAACGGAAAAAAAAGCCACCACTCACAAAGCTGTTCAGGTTCGATTATAAAGAGAGAAAAGGTGGATGTGAAGGCATTCAGAAATCCCAAGGTGTCATTGTTCACTTTAGTAATGGGACGATCTCCCTTTTGGGAGGTCACAGATGGGAGAGTTCACTGCCTAAAGAAAACACATGCAGCTTTGTGAGTGATGTCACAGGATTTTAAAATCAGGCACCATTGTTTTCCCAAAGACTCCGAGCAGCATGCATCCAGGTGTGGACAGTGCTGATGCCTCTCCTTGTGGTTGCTATTTCTCAAATGTCCCCTCAGCAGCACCTCAGGGTCCTTTCTTCCCAGGAGAAAAACGAAGAGCTGCGAGACCCATCCCTAACTGGCTTCCAGGAGCTCCCCTTTTGTGTGGGACAGCATTGGGCTGGATACAGACACTGCTTCTGTCCAAGTGGTTTGTGCAGAAGGAGGTGCAAGAGGGAAGGGTCTGTGTATGTAGGCCAGGGAAGACTCAAGCATGCTCACATCAGGCCCTCCATGGAGAGAAACATGGGCCATCTCCCCTGAACCACTGACCAGGGTGGATGGCTTTGTGCAGACAGGGTGGCAAGAGAGGGTGGGCACCTTGGACATTTGGGGCCGGGACCAAGTCCTTGAGCACTTCAAGCCTCTCTGTTCCTTGTTTGCTTTTTGGAGGTGGAGGCTGCTCTAGATGACCTCCTAGTTTCTTTCTAACTCTGAAGTCTTTGAACTCCAGTCTTCTTCCTTTCCAACTTATGGAAATCATTTCCCCCACTTTCCTGCTAGGGAAATATAGGGCACCAGGCTGCCTCTGAGGACTGACCAAGTGGCTGCTTTTTAATGGAAAGTCAGCCTCCTTCTCAGGTTGCTGAGCGTAGCAGAAGTTTCTAGAGAACAGAGAGGCCCAATGTTTCCTTCTAGTTTTTTTTGACGTCATTTGCCTGTGGGTGGGTTCCCGTCTGCTGCTGCCTGTCCAGCCACACTGAATTTTATTGCAGATTTAAAAAACACCTTGGCATGGCAGGCCACCTAAAGAAGCAATTTAGCCCAGGAACCCTGCCGCTGGACCATGGAAGAAAGAACTTTGGTTCAGCCTGGGCGCCCTCAGGATCCTGTCCCACAGGCCACCCTCGCCTGTCACCCCTGCCAATGAAAGCAGGATGTTCACTTTACCATCAGTTCTAAACACTGACTTGAAAGCACTTGTCAGTCTAATGAGAGTGAGAGGTGGAAGAGGGTGAAAGGAGCAGACGTTTGTGGTAGAGTCAGGATGGGTGCCTGGCGTTCATTTAACCCAGCTGTGTCATCATCACATACGAAACTGCCGAGCAGTTAGTTTTGAGGTCGGTGAAAACCTAAGGCTCACCAAGAAGACAGTGACCAGGGTTGGGGATTTTACCTCAGTGACAGAGCACTTGCCTAGCACGCGCAAGGCCCCGAGTTCCGTCCTCAGCCCTGAAAAAAAAGAAGACAGTGACCAAGCAGAGAGAAGCGAAGAGTAGACCTGCCATGCATGACATACTCAACGCCATCTTCATGAAGGTGACGATCTAATCATGCCCTTTGCAATGCGTGGATGTGAGACCTTGGAAATAGGCTTGTTAATGCGAGTACTTTGCCCTTTCCGTGCTTCCTCATGTCAGAGCTCAGCCGAGTGCTGTTTGGATAATCAACAGAGACATTAATCTTTCTTCAGTATTTTCCTAAGTTAAAAATAGTTTTGCCCTCTCTCCTAGTACATTTTTAGATGATTAGTCTTAAAATGCGTAATAGGTGGTAAATTCAAGAGAACCGAACCTGGCCGCCAAAACAAGCAACGTTCTCCATGACATTGTGGAATACAAACCCAAACCCGGTCGGCCTCGCCTGCTCTGAGCCGACCGTCGCCTCGTCCAGGGAGCAGCATTTGCTTGCTGCTTGCGTGTGGGACGAGCCACACCAGAGCTGACTCAGGTCTGCTCTCAGGAGAACTGAGGTCATGGCTATTAACATTTTATTCCATACATTACGGCATTCTCAGAAGCAAGCATGCTGTCGTTACGGTTACGCATGTTGGTGCTTCAGCATTATCCACCTTTGCTCTGTGCCATAGGCTTCGTCCAGAGATGTGTCCAAGCCCAAGTAAATTTTTGGACCTCTACCAAAAAACAATGAATGAAAGAACAACAGAAAAACGGGGAAACAATTAGGTAAACCCTTAGTTACGGAGCGATGGAAAATAGGCCACCTTTTATACTTAGAAAACAGCGTGGAGTGTTTTCCTGTTCTTGTCTGTCGTTACTTCCCTCCCACATGGAGCCAGTCAACCACCACCAAAAAAAATAAAACAAAATAATGACATGTGGCTGAAACTCTCTAACAAAGCAGCCCTTGTGGGCAGCAAACAAGGCCGAGTCTTTGCAGAGTCCAGTCTTAGTAATCAGCTGCTTTGACGAGGGCAGCATCCATCTCAGAAGCAGCCTGGGACCGTGGCTACCAAGGGTGTCACACACTAGTTTCTGTCCTAGATTGCCACAGGTTTCTAGCTTTGATTGAGCCCCCAGTTTCAGGCAGGGGCTCTCCAGTGGCACTGATGTGACTGGATTTTGTCAAACGGTTTTGAATAAAATATTTCGCAGACTTAGGGCTGCATGAGTTTGCTGTGGCGCACATGTGGCTCCCACCCGGCAGTTGAAGGACACCTCGTCTTTATTTCCTTACAAGGATGGGAAGGAGCTGAGCCTCCAAGAGCCCTCTCAACTGAGTGCCCAAGGCTTCCAAGGCCAGTCCTGCACCTTCCCCAACCTCAGAGCTACCTGGACCCCGCTCCAGGTCCTCTCCTGCCTCTTCTGCTGCAGACCAGACCTGAGCAGACCTTGGAACCCTGTGTTGCTGCCCCAAGTTTCTTCTTCCCCAGACTCCCATGCACTCCGCCTTTCTTCCTCACTGCAGTCCTCCATCAGAGCAAGCCTGCTAAGTGCCTCATCGTCCTTTATCACCTTGAGCCCAACAGGTGTGAAACAGCATGCTTGCTCACTGAGCCTTCACTCCAGGGCAAAGGGGCAAGCATCTGCAGTTGACTGGTAGCTGGAACACAATCATCAGAGGGGATTCCAGAATCTTGACGGTGACCTCCCAGCCTCCTGCCCTCTGGTTTGTAGGGGCGGAGCTCCAGTGGCCTTGTCACATGGAGTAAGCACCAGGCTACAGGCCCTGTCAGCCCTTCCTCAAAGGTTAGGCCAGTTACTTTCCCATTTCCCTGCTGAGCAAGCTTCTCTGCTTTTGACTTTGACTTGAGGATGCACTTTTTGTGTGTGCGTGTGCTGGGTATTAAACCCAGGAGTGCTCTACCACCGAACTGTCTCCAGCACTATTCATTTTATTTTGAGACAGACTCTGGCTAAATTGCTGAGACTGGTCTCAAATTTGTGAGCCTCCTGCCTCAGCGTCCTAAATTGCTGGGATTATGGGCATGGGCCATTGCCCCTAAGGGTGTACTTTCTAAATTTTTATCACCTGGCTTCATGTTGAGCAGGCCAAGGACAGAGTGGCACTTTGCTTTCTGAGGATGGCAAAGTATCATTTGCTTGAGACCTGTCATCTGCACTTTAATGTGGTAAGATGCAGCAGCATCTCTCATTCTCTATTGCTAGAAAAGTGTGGACATTTCTCTCCAATTCATGGCAGCTCCAGCATTTCTGAAGAGAGGGGTCTTGGGGGTGGTGAGTAGAGCAGTCTGTTAGGAGAGCCATAGGAAGTTGCCCATCCTTGAAGGCTGACAGTGGTCAAATATCAGCAATTTCATAAAGTTCAGCCTAAATGTTGAAAAGGTAGAGGAGGGTCAGGGCTTTGTCATGATATCGTATTTGCCTAATAAGTATGGTGATTTTATGTCTAGAGAATTAGATCATATAACATCAGCAGTCTGCAGAAAGGAATAGTGTTGTAGATACTGTTATTCCTGTTGTTATTTATATTTTTATAATGGTGATTATTCCTTGAGGTCTCTCTAGAAACAATTGATACAGGCAGGGGATTCTTTCCCACTCCATGGGGCCACCACTGCCCTGGCCCCGGCCCCGGCCCCAGCCCCAGCCCCAGCCCCAGCCCCTGCCCATGTCCCTGGTCTAACCCCATTTAAAACCTGTAACTGAAAATGAGCTGCCCCTTAATCCCCACCCCTCATTCTTGCCTTCCCTGTTTTGAAACAGGACACCTCTGGCTATTAATATGCTTAGTTTCAGAGATAAGACATGTTGGACGATCAATGACCTCAGATCGTGTAGATGTCACAGGTTCATGTTTTAAAATGATATGTCAAGAAAAAAACATTTGCTGCCAAATGTGGTGGTGCACACCTCTAATCCCATTAGCTCTGGAGACTGAGGCAGGAGGATTACAAGTTCAAAGCCAGCCTCAGCAACTTAGCAAGGACCTAAGCAACTTAGCGAGAGCCTATCTCAAAAAGGGCTGAGGTGGGGCTGAAGCGGTGGCTCAGCACTTGCGGTGCTTGCCTGGTATGCATGAGGACCCGGGTTCAAACCCCAGCACCACATACACAATGAAGTGCTAGAGCAACGAAATCCACATGAAAAACGAAATAAAATTGGTTCTCTTGTTCTGTTTCTCACCATCCCTCTCTCTTTAAAAAAAAAAAAATTGTGGGAGTGTACTGGGGATGTGGGTCTGTGGTTAAAAGCTCCTGGGTTCAATGCCTGCTACAAAAAAAAAAAAGAAAAGAAAAAAGAAAAAAAACCCAAATAAATTTGTGAATAAAAAGGGCAGGATACCTCAGAGTAGGGCTGTCTCCCTCTCACGGCTGAATGATGTCATTCAGTCCTAAGAAAATTTTCATCTGGCAAGGTTGGAAAAGGAGTGCATTATTGGGGCCTGTTTTTCACTGTGTCTGAAAGTAAATGATGCAGACAGTGCTGTAGATCGCATCCATTCTGTTTTTACAGGTGTGTCTGAAAGGTACAAGGTAACTTCCGCTTCTAATGGAGATGTGACTTGATGACCAAAACAAATTTAAAAGAAATCTCAGCTTTTCCTTCCATATATGTAACATTTGTGTGTGTGTGTGTGTGTGTGTGTGTGTGTGTGTGTGTGTGAATGAATGAAATAATAAATAAATAATGATACATGAAATCCATTAGTATGAGGCCCTGGCCTCAATGGTTACATTAAGCTGGAAGGTCTGGGTCACCCTACTGACAAGGCTCTTTGCTCCAGGGCCTCCATGAACAAGAGAGAGCTCCTGGGCATCTTCGCCTGTCTGTTTCTGCCTTTTCACTGGAGTGCAGTACTGGTAGGAAGGGCACATCTTAAGTGTGCAGCCATTGAGTGTCCACAGACTTGGACACACTTTTACAACCTGCTCCCTGACCAGGAAGATCAAGGAGACCAGCATCTTAGGAGACCCAGTGCCCCTTCAGTCACCTCCTCCAACACACCAAGACCAAGGTTCTGACTTCCAGCGCATGCATTTTAGCCCGGTGAAACTGGTGTCAGCCTTCTAATCTGCAGAACCACAAAACAGTGTGTTGGTATTGTTTTAAGCCAGTAAGTTTGTGGTGATTTGTTTAAGCAGCTCTAGGAGACTACGGCAGTGCTGAAGGAGAGGCAGGGCTCCCCACACACAGGTTCTTAAAACTGTCATGATACATGGCACCTTTAGATTTGCTAGATTTTGGCCTTCTGTGGAGGATAGGAAGGCCACAGGGAGCTCCACCTGCTAGTAGGCATCAGGCCAAGTTGAGGAATAGATGGAATGTGTCTTTGAGGGACCCTTTCCCGTCCATCCTCCTGCCCCAATGCCTGCTGTCTAGAAAGGTAGTGTCTTAGGGTCCTCATTCTTCAGTAGGAGCCCTTTCAGTGTCGCACCCTTTCCTAGTCATCGTATTCCAAGAGCTGACTCTATCTCCTGTGAAAATTGAGTGATTCTCTATTCTTTACGGGAAGAAGCGCACAAGGTGCTGTGGTCAACCTTGTGGGATTCAGTTCCTTGTCCACCCCCTGTCTTAGAATCAGAGAATACCAGTGATTGCTTTCCCATGCTGCTTTGTAGCTGGATGCCACTGGAGAGTGGAAATTTACTGGATGTCCTAGGAGGAGTTTTGTTTTCCTCATGGAAGGGATCAGAGTTGCTGATGTAGGACTCACACGTGTCTTCTGTGTGAATATACTCACTCACAACCATGAGTTGCAAGCCTAAGGACGGAACGTGGTAAACAGGAAGAGTGGGAAGATGGACTCCCAGCGCTGACCATGTTGGTGAGATGCTGGAGCACCTGTCCCTGCCCTCTTCTGCGGTCCTGCTCCCAGAAGGGAGAGGACCTTTCCCATGCATGCCAGGTTGGTTGTGTTCTGTTACTTGCTGCTGAGCACCTTCCAAACGGATCTGGGTGCCTTTCAGATCACAAGAAGACAGCTACCCAGGAATGGGAATGTGGGCAGGAAGACTTATTTAGAAAGAAAGGAATTCCTGTGATCCTCGCCCACACTTTCACCATGGTGAGCACATCCAAGGGAGGGGGAATCCAGGGAACCTTCCAGAGAAATGGGATTAGCTCTAGATAGCCAGTAAACTTAATTCGTTCCATCTGGGGAGAAGAAATGTAGGGCTTGTAATTCTAAATGAAAAGGTTAGTTAAAACCAGGAGACTTTGGAGAGCAAACCTTTTGTTTATTTTTGTTTCTGGTGAGGTTTATTACCTTTAAAAGGGAAGTGCTGTTAAGTTGGAATACCTCTGAGAACGACCATCTGTCCCATACTTTCTAGGACCACCCTGCAAAATATAAGGCATTCTTTCCTTGGATCTCTGTGGGCATGCTACATTGTACTGTCTGTGGAGTTCCAGTCTGAGACTAGGAAACATGGCTATTGTTCTTAAAAGCTCAGTTTTTTTAATGAATTCCCAGTAGCCAGGTGATCCTCGCCCATAATGGTACTTCGTGATGCAGATGAGTACTTTCAGAAATTAAGAGAGACATTCACTTTATATGCGGCCACTGAGAAGATAAGAAGATCTCTGACAGGATAAAGACTGCTCTGGCAGGCTAATCCTTTTAACAAAGGTGCTCATATACATTGTGGCAGCTGAATGCTGCTTTACAGCCAAGGGAGAACAATCAGCAAATTCATTCATTTCATTCAGGATTTTTTTTCTGTTTACACTTTAAACAAACATGTCAGTTGTTTGCTTAGTTAACAAGCCCTGCCTTCATTATAAGCCATTAGTGGCTAGTAATAATTGAAACTGTGTTTGGATTTCAAAAATACACTAAACCTAATTAATTCCATCCTGAGTAATATGGAACTTGTAGTGACTGACCTGATCAAGGCTGAGATGTCTGTCTTTTCCCTGTCCATGAAGCAGGACTTGGCTAAATCACTTTATGGCATAACTAACAAAGGTGATAGTAGAATTTAATAAAAACTAAATAAGAGGTTAAATCCAAATGCTTATAATGGGCCAGGTAGCAAACATGAATGAGGAACAGTTAGAGCATCCTCTAAGAAACGCTTGGTGTTTTACCTACTTTGGGTGAAGACATGGATGTGAGGAATATTTCACTCTTCTCTTTTTTCTTTAAATTTATTTTTGACTGATACTTAAAAACTGTACGTATTAATGGGGTAGCGTGTGGTGTTTCTGCACACGTGTCCGCTGTGATGAGTAAGTGAGGTTCAACATTTAAAGAGAAAGACCACATGATTATAAGTGACAAGTACACTCAGGGTCAGGAGGAAGCCAGTGGTAAGGACTTCAGCAAACTAGCACACCCAAGCCCTCTTTAGAGGCCAACAAGTTTTGGCAATGGATTTTTTTTTTTTTTTGAGTTAGTGTTCTGTGTGTAGATCAAAAACTCTCAGAGTGAGGTCCTTGGACCAGTAACATCAGCACCATCTGGGAATTTCATTAAATGCACATTCTCAGACTAGACTCCAGCCTTAGGAATCAGACTCTGGGCTGAGGCCTAGCTAGCAAATATGGCATGGAACCTAGACTAAAAAGTTACAATTTGTCATCTACCTGAAATTCAAATTTGGCTGATGGTCTTGTCTGTTGTCCAGCGACCCTAACTCTAGGTGATTCTGACATACATTGATCTTGATCAAGCAAAACATGATCATACACCAGGCAGCTTGAATTTGCATCGGCTCTGATTGGGATTTTAGACAAATGACTTAACTTCTCTGTGGCTTAATTTGTTGGTTTGTAAGATGGGGCTAATAACAACCTCTCCCTCGGTGGTATTGTTGGGCTGGGTGAGTTCATGAGCATTAGTGCCCGGCATGTTGCCTGGGAAACCGCAAGCAGTGCCTGTGTGTTGACCGCCACGTTTTCTGTCTCTTTTCTTCCTCCCCCCACCATCGTCTTCATCATAGAACACTTGGACTCATCCTCCTGCAGAGCTCTTTTCCTGGATGTCTCTTCTACTTTGTCACAGAACTGATTCTGATGGCCACCGCCCAAGGCAGCACTGGTGCTTTTTCCTTCCTAAAGTGACCTCCTGCTCTGCAGTCTAGCTGATCCTGTGACCATCTGGCTGGTAGTGGGGGAAACCTGCAATTTCCTAACCACATTCTGCCTCCGGAACTCTGTCAGTCTGCAGTGGCTGCTGCATTCAGGCCTTTCTGCTCCCTGTGCCTTTGCCAGCCATCGGCAAGGTTTATATAACTATTTCTGACCGCTTCTGGCCCTCCAGAGTCCAGAAGAGGCTCCAGAGAGCCTGGCCAGGGCTCGGCTGCTTGCTCTTGGGGGTAACAGCTGACATCTCCCTCACCATTTCAGTTTTGAAGGGCTCCTTGGGAAATCCCCACACCTGCTCTCTCTAGGCAAGGATCATGGGGAGGCTTGATTTGCGGGTGCAAGGAGTACATTTCAAAGGAAACCAGTAACCAAACTGTTCCTGTGGAGGGTGGTTGCGTGCAGGCTGCCCAAACGTGTCCCATCATGAAGCGTTTTTTCAAGCTTCTACGTGGCCACAAATGACAGACTCTTGTACATGCAGTGAAAACCAACTGGATGAGTTACTATGGTTCTCAGTTGGACCACTTTATTGCTGTTCTGGGAATGAAGCAAAATGCATTATTTTATTAAATAAAGATTTTCCCTGTATCACCGTGGAGGTTAATTTTATTAGCCCTTTTTATGGGAACAAACATCATCGCCCTGGTTGGGGAGGACGGGGTAGGGAGAACGGGGAGATAGAAAGAATCACATTTTGTCATGCATGTGCTCCAGTGGAGGCTGCCAACACGGTTTAATTGGTAATTACTTACTTACCAGGAAAGTTCTCCAGATTCTGCAGAAAATGTACAGCTTTCAGGTCATGAGTAATTTAGAGCGATTCAGAAGGCACTTTCAACTATAATAAATATTTGTTCATACAGTGTGAGTATGGTTTTGTCCCTGGTAGCCAAGATGTATAGTTACTAGAATGCTCAGCAACTTCCAAAATATTATTTCTCTGCCTCATCTGTATGAACCCAGAGACTCCTTAGGCAGAGTGTGTCTTAAGATTCGAGGGACAGGAAGGGGGGGTGCTAGAGCAGTGGCTTAGCAGTTAGCATGCTTGCCTGGTATGCAGGAGGACCCAGGTTCAAAGCCCAGCACCGCATATGCAATTAAGTGTGGGAAACAAAAACCAGATGAAAAAATAAATAAAACTGACTCTCTCTTTTTCTCTTTTTTAAAAAAGAAAAAGATTCAGAGAGGGAAAGGCATCTAAATTTAGTTGGAAACTTAATCAAATAGTTGTTTTGTCTCCAGTTTTTTGATGTTGAAACATAAAGGTAGCCCCGTTGAGCTTTCCAGACAAGCGTAACTACCAGGCACAGCCCCTGCCCTTCTAAGACAGGGCAGCCCCAGGGAGGCACACCCAGCTCCCCACAGTGGATCATTAACACTGTCGCCTCTCGCACATGCGATGGACGATGGACGGACGTCCAGGTGAGGTCCCCTCTGTCCATATTGCTTGGAGGCTCAGAAGTGAAGTGCCTGCCACTCTGTGCAGCCTGCAGAGCTGCTGCTGAAGGCGCTCCATGTTCCCAGAGCCAGTGGACTTTGCGTTCTGTCATTGCCTTTGCAGTTGTTCTTCCTGTTAGCAGTAGGCCAAGGCCAATGCTAAACCCCTCTGCCCTCCCTGGAGCCTCACTGGGAGCCCTCTCTCCTTGCCACAGTCCTCTGGAGCCTTTCACTGTCTCCCAGGAGTACCCCTCTCCAGCCCTGATGGAACCCAGGGATCAGCCCTCTACCTTGTGTATGAAGGAGGCCACAAACTGTCTCTTCCAGGCAGGCTGGAGATCATGCCTTGGAGTGGCCTCGTGTTTTAAGTCGTTGTGTGCTCGGTCCAGTTGTTGCGGTTAGTGCTTTCCCGTGTTGGCACTTCTGCTTCCGTCAGGCCTCCTGGCTAGCTACTTCCCTTTCCTCCCATCCTTTCCTCTGCTGCTTCCCAGTTTGTCTGCTTCCCCAGTGTTATCTGTTCCTCATCTCTTTACCTTCTTCCCCACTTCTCTGGGCCCTGGCCCTCATGTTGTTACCTTCTTCGTTTCTGAGTCCCATTGAGTTTGCGACCTGCTTTAAATCATCTCTGCTTGAAAGGAGGATGGTGCTTCAGTTAAAATAGGTGGAGGTAGGGGCCAGGAGGGCAGGCTGGCTGTCGCCTGCCCAGGGCCTCTGGAGTCATACACTAGGGACTGACCTGACACTCTTGCACCTGTTGGTCTAAAGTGTCCTCTTTGAGTCCTACCAGGGACTCCTAGCATAGGGAGGAGAACTAGTCCCTGAGTTCAGGAACCAGGCTCTTTGGGGGCATCAGCAGTGGAGTGTGTGCTCCTCATTTCTGCCCCCTCCCCCAGCAGTATTGCTGGTACAAAGGCCTTGTGTCCTTAGGCTAGTTCTGGTTCTGATGTCGCTTTAGAGAGCAGAGGTCCCTGGACATAGATGGAGGCTTCCCTTTGGTGAACTCTGACGACCTTGGAGAACATTGACCAATGTACCACTGGGCTTAGAGGGGTGGGGGCCTAGAAGTCTCAGGTTCCTGGACAGAGTGGGGCAGAGTGAGGCTTCTTAGTCATGTCTGCACGAGTTCACACTAGCTCTGTTACCAGCCGACTGTGACGTTGGCCTAGTAAATCTACCTCTCTGCGTCATTTCCCATGTGTGGGATGGGATAATAGGTCTGTCTCCTGAGGTTGTGGGGTAGAGTCAGTTAGATGATGCATGTGCCTGGCATGTAGTGAACACTTGAGCAACGTGAGTCTTCAGGAGGGTGTTTTGAGAGAACTGTAAGGAGTGGAACCCGAGGGTTTCCCATTCGTCACTCTGTCGTGATCACAATGGGAGTTTGAGCCAGAATTCATTAGGTAAATGAATAGATGTTTTATGATTTGTTCCTCAGAATCTTTAAAAGGAGACTTTACTGACATTAGCCTTTTTTTCTGAATCGCAGATTCCTTGAGCGCTGATCAGCTGTAGCAAGTTTTCTTCCAGGTTTTTAGAACTGATATATCCCGTATCCCAAAGGATTATTCCCTCTTCTCCTAAGACTTTAGTTTATTTTTTGCCTTTCTTTTTTTACCTCACATGTTGTATTGGTGCATTATGCACACAATGGAACAATGTAATTTGGCCAACATCCTCACCTAGCACTTCCCCTCTCCCTCTCTGCCACCCGCTGTCCCTTTCCTGTACTGATCTCCCTTTGCTTTTCACAAGATCCCAACTCCCCATCTTTCTTTTCCTTTTTTCTCTCTAGCTTCCATCTGAGAGAAAATATATGGTCCTTCACCTTCTGAGTTCAACTTACTTCACTTATCATAATGGTCACACAAGTTCCATCCGTTTTCCTGCATGTTACATAATTTCATTTTTCTTTATGTCTGAATAAAACTCCATTCTGTACATACGCCACATTTTCTTTATCCATGCATTCACCCATGGACACATGGTCGGATTCCAGAGTGTGGCTATTGTGAATTGTGCTGCTATTAACATGGGTGTGCACTTTCACTTCAGTACCATGACTTTAATTCTTTAGAATAAATGCTGAGTGGTATAGCTGGGTGGTATGGTGGTTCTGTGTAGTCTTTTGAGGAGCCTCTACACTGCTTTTCATAATGATTGTGCTAATTTACAGTCCCACCAACAGTGTAAACGTGTTCCCTTTTCTCTGTATTCTCTTCGACATTCATTATTGTTTGTATTCTTGATGACTGCCATTCTGACTGTGAGATGAAATCTCAGTGTAGTTTTTACATTTTCCTCATTGCTAAAGATGTTGAACATTTTCTTTATGTATTTGTTGACCATTTGTATTTCTTATTTTGAGAAGTGCCTGTTTAATTCATTTGCCCATTTACGAATTTTTTTTGGTGTGAAGGCTTTTGAGTTCTTTATATATTCTAGATATTAATCCTCTGTCAGAAGAGCAGCTGGCAAAGATTTTCTCCCATGCCATAGAGTCTCTCTTCACATTCCTAATTCTTTCCTTTGCTCTGCAAAAACTTTTTAATTCGGTGCCATCCCATTTATTAACTCTTATAAGACTGTAGTTTGAAGATTATATGTTGTGGCTGGTGGGACAGCAGATGAGGAAAGTGGGAGATAACTGTTCCCTGTCTAGTCTCAGAGCTAGAGGGGAGGAGGGTCCTGCCAGGTCATCAGGGCCACCTCTGTCGTCTAGACAGCAGGCACATCCACTCCATTAAACTGAAGCCAGGAGATGGGGACTAAAGCGTTATATTCCAGAGGTTGGAGCTGATCTGTAGATGGCCTAGCTAAAGTGCCAGCATGAGTCAGCTTCACTCCTAGTGAGGGAAAGAGGGAACGTGCTATGAGCTGGGGACCGAGGATTTGTCCTCCCTTCCATATTGCTCCAAGCAACTGTGACTCTCCTTTCGTTGTTCCAGTTGTAGTAGCAAGTCATCAAGTCACACAAGCAAGTTGTGTTCTCCTGAACCCAAGATCTGCAGAACTACCCAGCTGGACTCTGGTGGGAAAAGAGCTGATTTCTCTCCTCCTGTGTTTTCTTCCTTCCTCTCTGCCATAGGATAGTGGAGTCCATGTTACTGAAATTGTGAAAAATGTTCAACCCTTAAGAAGTTCAAGCTGATAAATACCTGTGATGCCTCCCAGGGATCTGAAGAAGTGAATTTGCTCTCTGTGAAAGGATTTGGGATCTGCTCTGGTGCAATAGGAGGGGTGTTCTTGGGGCAATTTCCTGCCCTCAGTGCAGCCCCTGCCTGCTCTGACCTGCGGCTACAGCATCTTGTTGGAGCTGTGAAGTGCCTTATTGCTCCCAGAGCATCAGGATGGGCCACACTGGTCAGGTCTCCCTGGAAGAAGCAGAAATAAATCAGACATCAGCTCCTACTTAAGATCTGATGAGATTCTCCATTTCCGCTCCAAATTGAATTCCTCCCGAAGGATGTGAGCGCTCCTGGGAGTAATGAAGGCGCTCCTTCCTCCTCTGCTTGGAGCATGTTTTAGATTAACGGACTCAGCATTCTAATCTGAGTGGGGAGGTGCTGTTAAGGAACAGTCTTGAGAAACTGTTCAGACCAGACCTGATCTTTTCAGTCTCAAGGGGCTGGCATCAGACATACAATTGGCTTGCCTCTGCAGGAAGCAGCCTCCACCACTCCTGGGGAAGAAGGACAGCCGTGGCCTGCCTGCAGTGGCTCCACACCACCCCTGCCTGCCTACCCTCCTCCACCATGTCCTGGAGGAAGCAAGCAGGAGGTTGTGTGCTCGATAAGGTTCAGGGTATCGCTTTCCTGCCCATTGGTAACTCAGAAGAGAAAGGGAGAAAGGAAAAGAAGCATGTTTTAGAGTGAAGATGTTATCAAAGTGATTATCTTCCATCCTCTGTAGTGATGGTGAAAGGACAGTTTGCAGACACGGTTGACACAGACCCTTTTCTGCGGGGAGAGGGAAGAAACCCTATTTTTCAATGGGCCTTGTCAGAAGGAAGACTGATCACAGCTGGCGGATAGGCCCTGAGTAAGAAGCTGAGAATGCGGGTGGTAGGAGGCACCCGGGAGTAAACCTCAGACGTCAAGGTTACAGTGGGAGTAGAAAATTCTCTAAGTGTGCTCTGTGTTGAAGGTGGACCGGAGGTGGTTTATCTGTTGGTGGAGGGATGGTCAGTGTTGCCCTCAAAGTAAGTTTTACTTCTCTTCACTTGCTGTTGAAGAAAAGCAGTTAAGAAAAGGATAAGTGATTTAAAATATCTCCTTACCTTGAGAAATTCTGATGGGGTCAGAAGAGGGAAGGAAATCCTCCTTGACAGAATATTAATCCTTTTATGTCAGAATTTGTTTACACCCTTGAGAAACATTATCAAAACCTCACTCCATGTTTTAAATTTTTCAATTTAGCTTTAAGAAAGAAGCCATTTCCTTCTAGGGGAACTAGCCCCACAGCATCCGATAGGTGAAACCTGACATTAGAGGACAAACCTGGCCGCTGAAGATGCGAGAATCAGGGTCCCAACTGGAAAATTGCCTTTTAGGGAGAGGCTATGTTTCCACCGATAGCAAGGTCATTTATATCGAGTCTAGCGCCCATCCGGGAGGATGTTTAAGCTTCAGTCTTCCTCAGAGGACTGTAGGAAATACATTTGTCCCAGACTGGAAGGATGAGAATGGAAGCAGAATTTAGGTGGAACTCAGGAACTTTGGGATCTGCCCAGAGGCGCCCAGGCTTGGGTGGTGCCTAGGCTTGGGTGGTGCCTCCAGCTTGCGGAAGGGTGGGGAGGAAGTCTGGTGGAGACAGGGGGACTGTGCAATGGGAAAAAATGAAAGGGCAGGAAGGTGAAATGCCACCGCCCCCCACCCCCAGCTGCCTTCCTGCATTCCTTCAGGCCCTAGCAGACTTTTGTATTTGCATAAATGGGCCTTGACTGGGATTCCACTCTGGGACAAAGCAGCAGGCCAGTCACCCCAGACAGTGGAGGCCTTTTCTTCCTGAACTGTGTTGCTGCAATTTCAGTCCTCATGTAGGGCGAGTAGAACTTTCCTGGCCTGAGCGGATGATCAGCCATCAGGTCTCCATTCCAACATGCCGGCTCTCTGCCCGGGGGACCCTTCCGAAGCAGGCTCCTCTGTGAGCCTGTGTATAAGACCTGAAGTTGCTTCTGTTTTGTTTTAGCCAAAAGGGTGAACTGCTGCCAGCAGTATGTGTGGAATGTTATTTACTCGTACATTTCTGTGGCTTTTCTTGTAGCATTGCACATGCCAGAGCCGGGGGTCATTTACTCAAAAATGCCAGGTTGCACAGTTTGTCTTCTCAACAGGGCCACTTTTTAAGTAAGGGGAAGTGAGCTTCTGCGCCTCTCAGCTCTTCCTTCCCCTCTTCCTTCTTCCTTCTCTTCATCTCTGCTTTCTCCTTCATATACTATAATGCGTATGTTTCATGTGTCTACATTTTGTTTCTGGGTTGGGGATCTGACTGTTGAATTGTACCCCTTTTTCCTCAGTGCGTCAACTCCTAACTCTGGGGTTTTCTGGTAGACTCTGCGGACGCCTGACCGGTCCCTTTTCATTTGCGTGCCTGCCCAGTTGCTACTTCACATGACAGCTGTCCATTTTGGCTGTCTTGACTCTGAGCTGAATGGGTGATGTTGTGCGAGGGAAATCTGGGTGGGGTGCTCTCTAACGGTGGCCGTGGGGGCGGATGAAAAATCTGCAAGTAGTCTTGGCTTGTGCAGAGCTGACATGATGGCAAACAAATGGCTTTTGAAAGAAAGAACCGGTGTGTTCGCTTTCTTAATTTGAAAGGTTTCACAACTGATTTTGTTCAGTTGATGAAGGAGAGATTTTTTAAGAACAAATTCTTCATTAGGAAGACTGTAAACAAGTCCTGGACGAGCAATAATGCTGGGGTGCAAGCACAGGAGGTATTGTTTGTCTCTGCTTTCTTCAGCCCCCCCTTCCTCCCCTTCGTTCATCTATGCAATTTTAATCATGGTATTTGAGGTTTTAAAACAAGGTATGGAAAATGAGATTAGATAAATCTCCCCATCTGGTGCCAGCCCTGGGGCCGTTTGCACACCTGGGTGGGTTAACTCCCTACCTTCTCTCCCACCCACCCCCACATAATTTTGTTATGTCATGTGAATCTCTAAGTGCCTGCAGATTCCACTGAAAATCTTTGTTTTCCAGGGTCTCAGCCCTTATCTGGGTCTCTTGGAAACCTCCCCCATCCATGGCACCTGTTAGATTGTTAACTTTGTAACCAGTGCCAGTGTGAAATGGAAAATTTTGGGTCCTATTCTTGTTTTGCCTTTTCCTGTCCTTCTGCATGACTTCCCCATCGTGTGTAAGCTGCTGGGATTGCTGGCTGAAGGATCGTCTTTGATCACTCTCCTGACGGCATGGGCTGCACATTCTCACACCTGCTCTTCTTTTACAGTCCAGATTTCAGAGTAAAAGCTCCCATTGCCTTGTAATTTTTTCAGTGTAAAGCTTCGGTGCAGGTTACTTATTACAGGTAATAGCCACTTGATGACGGAGACAACTGCTGGCAGAAATGGCAACCTGAACCGCTGCCAGAAACGCAAACTGCCACTTTATTTAGGTCTAAAAGCATCTCAGCCTCCAGTCGACCAGTCATGATCTAGCATGCACACCATAATAACAGGCTCTCCAGGCTGAGAAAGCCTCCCCATGGGGTGGCCACGAGGACAGGCTCCAACAGGACTCCACGTGTGTTTTCTCTTCCTTTCTCCACAGCCCACACATCATCTTCCTCTCGCAGAGCATCCTGACAGGCATGAACCACCTCTGTGGGACCCGTCTCTGCCATGAAATCGCCCATGCCTGGTTTGGCCTAGCCATCGGGGCCCGCGACTGGACGGAGGAATGGCTCAGTGAAGGCTTCGCCACCCACTTGGAAGATGTGTTCTGGGCCAGAGCACAGCAGGTGGGTTTAAAGGTCCCTAAGTATGTCCCTGCCCAGGGTCAAGTTCCACACGCAGTCACTCTTCAACAGATACATACTGAGTGCACTAGGCTGCTTCCGCGAGCTGGCCATGTGTCCCAGAGAGGAAAGGCCCTGCTCCCCAAGAGCTCAGAGGCGAGATAGGGAAGAGCCAGGCACACACAGTGGTGGCTGCTGCTGGTGATGGACTGTGGGGGAAGACCACCCCATAAGGGGCGGGGCGCTCTGGAAGGTGGTCAGGGAAGGCCTCAGAGATGGGAAGGAAAGGTCACACACACATTCCTGTGTGGTTGTGGTGACATTGACTGTATGTTTCAGAGAGTCAGCTTAAGCTGTAGATCAGAAGCCATAATCTCCAGTGTCTGCTGGCAAGTGACGAAGGAAGAACCAAGTGGCTGGTGGTGTGGATTAGGGAGAGCCAAGGATAATGGCAGATCCGTAGCTGCTACCTCTAACCAACCAGCATGTTAAAGGGAGGGCATGGTTCAGCCTGAACTTCTAGGTTTTTAAGGAAATCCATAAGTCTAGATTTTTACTTGAAGTTTACTAATTGAAAAAATATATACAAGGGGCTGGAGTGGTGGCTCAGTGGTGGAGCACTCACCTGGCACGTGCAAGGATCTGGGTTCAACCCCCAGCACCAAATGCACAACTAAATGTCAGAGAAACAAAACCAGAAAAAAAAATAAGTAAAAATTGACTCTTTCTCTTAAAAAATAAAAATTACATATATATATGTATGTATATACATACATATATATATATATACATACATACACGCACACACATACATACACATATAAACATACACACATATTATATAAGTCAGGGGCTGAGGATGTGCAGCTCAGTGGTAGAGCATGTGCTCAATATGTGCAAGTCCTTGGGTTTAATCCTCAGTGCCAAAAGAAAAAACTATGTATGCAAATGAGACATACCTGGAGGCCAGATCTGGTCAGTATGCATCTATTTTGCAGCTTCTACTTTAAAGAATTAGCCACCCACCTGGTGAGCAGGCAGCTAACCTGCTTCCTGAAGAGTCTCCAGTTCCTGGTATTTGGGTCACTTCTCTGTACCATCTCTGTCTCTTACACATTGGACTATTTGGCATTTTCTAAATCCCAGGTTTGTGCATACCTGTGTGAGCTTGTTCAAGATCATTTTGCCTGTTGAAATCTCTTTGTATTTCACTAACCAACTTGAGGTTCCTCCTCTGCATAGCCCAGATTGTTTATTCCACTCACACTTATCAACATTGCCTGTATTAGTCTGCTTTTTATTGTTGTGACCAAAATACTCCATGAACAGCTTAGTGGAGGAAGAGTTTATGTTGCCTCCTGGTTTCAGAGGTTCAGTCCCTGGTGGGCTGGCTCCATAGCTCTGGCCCCAAGGTGAGACAACACATCATGGTGGAACAGCATGGCACAGGAAAGCTGCTCACCTCATGGCAGCCAGGAATCAGAGAGAGCGAGAAAGCTCAAGAGTGAGCCTGCGCGCAAGGGGAACGGGTCACAGGGAAGATGAACCCTTTCAGGGCACACCCCCAGTGACCCAACCTCCTCCAGCCATTCCCCACTGCCTGCAGTTATCGCCATTGCTCCATTCAGAGGAGGCTCGACTGATGAGGTCATAGCTCTCATAATCTAAGTATCTCACCTCTGGGTAATTCTGCATTAACAAGAGCTCTTGGGGGACACCTCATATCCAATCCATAACACTACTCTTCAGTAATCTTCGAACTCCCACACTTCTTGCTGTTTATCCCCTCCTCTCATTTTTTCCTCCTACTGTGTGCTTTTCTTATCCTCATAGCCTGGACTATGCCCTCTTTCTAAGTGAAACTGTATCTCCCTCATCCTATCCTCTTTGGCCATGGCTGTGGAGCTAGCAGGATTTACATGTAGAGGCCACCTGGTAGACAAGGGAAAGGAGCAGAGTTCTGAGCTGAACCAGGCTTTGCTGTTCACCAGCTTTCTGAGTATATATAGGATAGATAGCCCTGGTGAGTCTCAGTTTCCCCATTGTGGAATGGATATAAGAAGGCATACCCTTACAGGGTGAGTGGGATAATGTGTGAATGAACCTAGCATATATCAGACACGTGGAGGGTGTGCAAGAAGTACCTGTTCTCTTCCTCTTTGTACATAGTAGGTCTTCAGCCAGGGTTTAACATAAATGTGCTCTCATGATCTCTTGCCTGGGGCCTTCGATTCTGAGGCAGTGAGCTCCATGCTTTGGGAACTGTTTCAGGTATCTGATAATGATATCTCTCACTTTTATCTCCTGCATCCCAGGAGAAAGCTCTTCTTTTATCCCTTCCCCTGCCTGCACTTCTAGGTGGGGTCACGCCTTAGTTTCCTTGCTTGGTCCTGCACGTAATTGCCTGAATCTGTCCCTGCCCCTGGCCAAAGCTGGCTGGGCTGCCTCTCACAGGTAGACCTTCCTTGTGTGCTCTGTGCTCTATCTCTGGGTTGCAGAAGGATGGGGATAAAAAAAGTAGTCAGTGGAAGGAAGAAGAATATAAGGTAGAGAAAGAGAGCTGGAGAGGACAGGTGTGAGCGCATCCAGAAAGCCTTTGTGGAGGAGGTGAGAGAGAAGCTGGATATTCTCCCACTCTCGTCTCCCCTTAACCTTCCCCAGGGGTCGGACCACCACACCATCTAAATGCACTTGTTGTTCTTCAGGGTTTGAAAGCACTCCTGGTGCTGGTGCATGCTTGCAGTCCCAGGAACTCTGGCTGAGGCAGATGGATCGCAAGTTAGAGATCAGCCTCAGCAACTTGCTAATAACCTGTCTCAAAAGAAGTAATAAATGGGATGGGGATGTAGTTCAGTGGTCAATCCCCAGTACCAAAAGAAAAAAAAAAAGTGGTAGCTGAGCATTTCTCAGGCCAAGGCGCCATTATCTAGATTCCAGCATGAAGTCTGGAAATGTTTCCAGAGCTCCTTGTTGCTCTCAGCTCTGCTCTAAGGGCCACGCTGAGCTGCTGTCTGGTGACACTGTGTCAGGCCTTGTGAGCAGTGGAGGAGTACGCTGTGGGGGCGGGGGGAGTGCCACCCTGGAACTTGCCTGGTCAGTGGCAGTCCCGCTGCTGGAGAAGCTGGGAGGAGAAACCGGTGGCTGTGGTCTCTTGCTGCACTAGAGACTGCTCTGCAGCATAGCAGAGAGGGGAGCGTGAACCACTGAATCAAGAGGGGAGCCAGGGTTCCCTTCAGAGTGGCGTCCACAGGGACAAGTGAGTTGAGTTGCAAGATCACCGTCCACTGGGTGAAGTGTAGACTGCTTCACTGGTGTTAGTGTACTGCCACCGGCTGCCATCAGATGCTGCAGACCGGTATCAGACTGTAGACCTTTATCCTCTCCTATTTCCGGATGCTGGCATTCCAAGGGAAGGTGCCCTCAGGCTGGTTCCTGGGGAGACCTCTCTTGTGGCTTGCTGATGGCCAGCTGCTCACTTTATTCTCACATGGTCTTTCTTCCATGCTTGAGGAGAAGGAGCAAGTCTCTTCTTTTTGAAATTAAATCACAGTCCTATTGGATTAGGACCTTTCTGATGGCCTCATTTAACCTTAGTCGCCTCCTTAAGGTTCTATCCCCAAATGCAGAATTGTTGGGGTGAGGCCTTTAGCATTCACACAGGGCCAGTCTGGCCTGCAGCAGTAACTTGTGGTCTCCTGATCCTCTGGCCTTGGCTGGCCTCTCATGTGCTCTCCCTCAGGGTGCCAGTCTGCTCTGAGCACAGCATGCTCTTTCCAGGCCCCATACCCCTTGCGTGTGCTCTCCCACCTGCTGAACACGCTCCCTGGGTGACTCCTGTCCTCCCCAGAGAGAGCTCAGGTACCTCCACTTCCACAGGAAGCTTTCTGGCCCCACTGGTTAGCAAGGGGCACCTGTTAGTGTCCAGGGCAGATTTAATGGTAGAGGCTCTGTGTGTGAAGTCCCCACCTCCTATAAGAGACCCAGTGAAATACCTGTTGAGTGATGTATTAGGGACCTTTGATTTCCAGAGAAGCCTGCCAATCCTGCGTGTTCTCCTTCCATGGTGCGTGTCTTTTGGTTCTCCTCATAGACTATGGCCACATGGCCTCATGAGTGCATTCTTGACAGCAGCCCATTCAGCATTCAGACCCAGTGAGCCCAGGCAGTACACTTTCATCTGTTTATGTGCAGAGTCATCCAGGTTTCGTTAGCAGACAACACTGTAAACAGTCCTGGTTGAAACTGAGGGCTAGGAAGAGTAGGAGGTGACTGGAGGGGCCTGCCCCGCTCTGCAGGGTGACAGGTAGGGAAGGAGGTGGGTGGAGGGGCCTGCGCAGCTCTGCAGGGAGACCAAGCAGGGCCGTGGGCCAGACGGGAGCACAGTGGAAATGGCCCCTCCAGAAGCCCCCTCTCCAGGCCAGGGGTGGGTTCCAGAACCAGGCACCTCCCTGCACTGGCACTGTGGTGAAGAGTGTGCAGTTGTTCTTCCCTTGAGGCCCTTGCTTTCCGAATGGGACGAAGGTGAGAGTGTGAGGGCAGGCCTTGTGGTCCCCCTGAAAGAAAGCCATTTGAGGAAGAGGCTTCAGCAGCACAGTGACTGTTCTGTGCAAGTTTGTGTTTGTGGCCCAAGCAGCTCACGCCCCACGAGGCCCAGGAGCAGCAAGAGCTGAGAGCCTGCCTGCGCTGGCGTCGCCTCCAGGACGAGCTGCGGAACTCCCCGGAAGAGATGCAGGTGTTAAGGTAAAGCACCATCACGCTCCCTTACCATTTTCCCCCACTGCCTCCCCTCCTTTCCTTCAGGGTGCTTCCAGGCCCACTGATTAAATCTTCCCTGTTTCCTCTTTAAATCAAACCACCACGCTAGGTCACTCATCCTCCCAGGGATAGGATTGTTCTGTTTAATCTTTCAGGGTGTGGGTTTCCATTTGCCTTCTGACATTTTCCTGGTGTTTCTATTCAGGAAAAAGCTAGCATGAGGCCATTTCCGGAACCAAATTCTCCTTTTGAAGTTCTAATAGTCACTTTATGTGGTGGCAGCAGACATGGAGAAGGTTGGGGTTTAGCGGCCTGGCAGACAGTAACTCTTTAAAACCAAAGGAAAAAAAATCTTTAGGAAAATATTGATTCCTACGTGTTTAGTACTAGCAGATGTGCTAGTCGGTGGTGCTTTTTGTTTCAGAGGTGGCCCAGCAGGAAGCCAGGGCCCTCTCTGGGGCAGTAGGAGGATGCTACTCCCAGCTCCTGAGTCTTGTTTTTATAGTGTGGCCTGTGGCACTTGTAGGATTGATTCCTGTCCTCTTCCCATTTTTGTCCCTTTCTGTTTTGCTTTTCTTCACTATAAATAACTGTTTATCTGAAGCCTGGTGACCAGGCCCCCTCCCCAGATGCATGGGAGTTGCCATGGCAACCATAGCATCCCTGGGCCATCTTAACTAGAGTCATTCATGTGTTTGGAATCTACAGCTAGACAAGTGGGAGGAACGGCCTTCCAGGAATCTCCTCTCCTTATCCCATTTTAGATGGCCTCCCTGAAGGCCAGGCTACTTCCCTGGGCAGAGGCCTGCCTTGGATGGTTCTGCTATTGTTTGTCTTTAAATTAGTGCCCCAACCCCTTCTAGCCCAGACTAAAATGCACCAGGAGGCAGAAGCCTAATGGATATTCCCTGAGCCTGCAGGGCTCCAGGGAAGGAGGCGGCACCCTTCCCACAATAGAGTTCCCTGTGCTTGCACTCCACCCATAGCCTCCCAAGCTGACCCCATGGTTTAGGAGAGGCGCTGGAGCAGGCACTTGGCAGGGAGCTGGGACCTGTGATGCTGGTGCCCCTGCCTGCATCTTTTGCTGCAGCTAGTGTTCCTGCTCCGGCAGGATGGCTACCCCACAGCCGGTGTGGACAGGGTCCCTGCACTCATGGAGCTTCCACTTAGAAGACATTGCTTACCCTAGCTGGTCACAGGCAGATCAGTGCTGGGGAAGTATCGCACTGTGATTCCTAAACTCACTGCAGGGCTTCAGGAATGAGCCAGGCATGAGCTCAGCCCCCAAGAGTGAAGAACACAGAGGCCCTAAGGCAGGAAAGCTTGGATGTGCCTTGGGGACAGAGGAAGACCAGTCTGTGAGAGGTGGGGGAGCCAAGACAAGAGTCCCACTGCAGGTTCTGCAGAAGCTGCCCTGAGGTCTTCCCAGGGATAGGGCGGGATGTAGTGGTGATGTTCTTACAGTGCTGCCCTGCTGCAGTGTAGAAGGGACTGCAGGCAGCAGAGGATGGCCCAGAAGACGGTAGAGGTCCAAGCAAGAGGTCTTGGCAGGGCAGGGACAGACGATGTGTTGTGCCAGGGGAATTGGCAGATCTTTGTTCATTTGAACGTGGAGAAGAAGGCAGTGAGGACTTCCACAGTGATTGGTTTTTGAGTTGGGCAGTTGGGTAGATACTGATGGCATTCATTCAGATGGAATAAACTGAGGGAGGAAAAAATAAAGAGTCTGGTTTTGGGTGTGCTTTGAGATTTCAAGTAGAGGTTCAGTGTAAGAACTCAGTGGGTATGCAAGCCAAACACTCATTGGAGAGATTTGAACATTCAGTGTACAAAACACTTAAAATTCTGAGCATGTTGAAATCACCAGACAAAGAAGAAAGCAAGAGAAGAGGTGGGGAGGAAGCTGAGCCAGTAAAGGATCCTGGGGACATAGTGTGTTTCAGAAAACCGGGGCACTAGAGTCATGGAAGAAAGTCAAGCCAGAAGATGAGAGCTGCTGGCATTGGATGCTGCTCAGAGGTGTAGAAGGGAGAGAGAGACCTGGCCTTTGGTGGGACCATGGGAAAACTGTGGTGACATTGTCATTCATGTACTTATTTATGAGTGGTGAAGAAGGAAGCCAGGTCGAAGTCGGCAGAGGGTGAATGGAAGGTCGGGAAGTGGAACCAGTGAATGTCATTTGGTGAGGGACTTTGTGCTGGCTAGGGAAGCAGTAATTTATTTTAAGTGGGACCCAGGCATGTGCTGAAGAGTGAAGTCTGTAACTATAAACCCTTCTCAGACTCAGTAAAAGATCTTTCTGTCTCTTGGCCCCTTTGTGCCTCTGGTTCTGCGTGACCTTAGTCCTCCGCTGGGGCAGGGAGCATTGTAACTAATTTTAGTTGGTGAAATGGGGTTCCTAGTCATAAGCAAGGTGGGCAGTCCTTGGGAAGTTGGTGCCAGGTGAGGAAGACCTTATCTCCAGCTTCCGTGGGGCTGCAGTGGACCAGCTTCAGGTGGCCATGTTCTTTTCCTTTGTGTGTGAGTTGGGAAAAAGAATACAGTGTTTTAGAAGGCTTATGATGACATTTATTTTTCTTTGTTTTAATATTCAGAAATTGTGATTGCCTAAACTTAGCCTAAAGATGAAACAATTGCATTTGAAGGATTTAGTGCACATCAGTATGGAAAATATTCTTATCAGATGTGCTTAGCTAGAAGGAAATGTTCCTGAACCTGCCCCATATTACACAGTCTTAGTTTAGTTTATGCCCATCCCCTGGAATTCTCCCTAAAATGGGCATAGAGAGCCTAGAAATCATTGAAAGTGAAAGGAAGAGACAGGAGCAATGGCCCACACCTGTAATTCCAATGACTCTGGAGGCTGAGGCAGGAGGATCACAAGTTTGAGGCCAGCCTAGGCAATTTAGCAAGACCCTGTCTTAGAATGAAATAGAAAATGGGCTTGGGATGTAGCTCAGTGGTAGAGAACCCTGAGTTCAACCCCTAGTACTACAGAAAGAAAGAAAGTAAAAGGAAGCACCAGAATCCTAAAAGTCTCTCCTCAGGTTTTATTTTAATATGCAAATTAATCAGACAAAGAAATCCTTTTAAGCAATACAATGATGGAAGATACTCCTTCCTCCCTTCCTTTCTTCTTTTTTTTTTTCTGTCGAGATGCACCATGGTCGTGAAATGATGGCCCAAGAACAGTCTGGGTTCTCAGTGTTGTCCAGCAGGCTGCCCTGCCCTGGCAGACACTGTGAGAACTTCTCTTATGGTCTCCGCAGCAGCTTTCAATGTGGTTGGCCACTCCTTCCTTCTGAGAAGCACTTTGCTGTCTCTGCTTCTATGTGTCATAGTCTCCTAGATTGCCCCCTATTCCACTGACCCGTCCTTCCCCACCTGCTTTGCTGGCAATTTAATGTCATCATTCAAGTGACTTTCGGTTCAAGAAGATGGAATATTGTGTCCAGTGTTGCATAGCTGATCAAGAGCAGAGCAAGCAGGTAGTGTGGGAATGAAACTCTCTCCTTTCCTATCCCACCTCGCCTCCATGAAACTCAGCATAGCATTTAGTTGCTTAAAAAAATATTATATATGGGGCTGGAGTGGTGGCTCGGTGGTTACAGCGCTTGCCCGGCATGCGCAAGTACACAGGTTCAAACCCCAGCAACCCACATACACAACTAAGTGTCGGAGCAACGAAAGCCATGTGAAAAACTCTATAAAAATTGATTCTGTCTCTCTCTCACTGTCCTTCTCTCTTAAAAAAAAAAAAAAAAAAATATATATATATATATATATATATATATATATATGTATATATGCCAGATGTCTTGAACTCTGAAAAGACATACAGATCACAGTGCCCTATGATTGTTGTCTTTTAAATTTGAAAGCAAGGGGCTGGAACAGTGGCTCAGTGGTCTGAGTGATTGCCTGGCATGCACAAGGACCCTAGTTCAAACCCCAGCACCACATATACAAGGCCAGATTAAAAAAATAAATAACGAATTGATTCTCTCTTCTCTCTCTTTTCTCTTTCCCTCTTTCACTTATTTCCAAAGATATTGGGGAAAAAAGAAAACTGCATTCTGTTGGTTATGGCTACAGAAGTGGTAGCAGAGTGAGAAGAGAAAAACTAAAGTTTGTTCAGCTCCGACTTGTTAACTTCAGTTATCGCAGGAACCCTTTTCCTCTGGAGCCTTCCATACAGCCAGTGTTGAGTCCTGGCCCCCTCACCAAGTGCGTCTGGGATTGGTTTCCCATGTCTTCCTCGTCTTCTCAGCCCCCTGGGATTTGCTTAGAGTTGCAGATTGCCGTGGGTTGCATTAATGGCTCCAAGCCTTTTCTGGTTTGTTAATTATTAAAGATGCCTTTCCCACACATGAGACCGCAGTGTCTGCCTCCTGGTCCTCCCTCACCTCTCCACCGGGAGAAGTCTCACTTGATTGTTGTAGCTCTGCTTCCAGTCTGGCCTCTGATGCTGGGCTGTCTCCTATCCTGGCTCCCCTGGCTGCAGGCTCCCTTCTTGACCAGTGCAGCAGTGTGGCTTTTGCCATAGAAGATGCCAAGAGGCTTCCCCAGGCCCCCATGTCTCTTGGCTCTAGGGTACAGCAGAATTCCAGCAGCTTCTCTAAGTGCTTTCGGTTAGCATTTTCTGACAGGCCCTGTGGGATGGAGGAGCTACTAGGGCAGGGTCAGGAGAAATCTCTGTCGGTTTTTATTGTTTGTGATTTATCATCACTTCCTCTTTTTGTTCTGGGTTCATTGTTAAAGTCAAGCTCATGCTGAGAGAAAGGTTGAAACAGATCACATTAAGGAGGCGCTGACAGCAGGGGTCTGCTGGAGCTCTTTCCCCCAGCGGCTGCCTCCAGGGATGATACAAAGCTAGATCACGCAGCCGTCTTCCTTCCTCCTCGTGAAGGCCCCACTCTGCGGCCACAAAAACATCCCCAAATAATGGGGAAAACCTGGTATGTGTCTCTCCATAGCCAAGGTGATGTGTGCATGCCACAGTGTGCATGGTGCCCAAGCTCTGTGCGTTCTGCTTAATCATGAGCCTGTTTGCCGAAGGTCTCTGCGTAATCCTTCTCTATAGTACCGCAGGTTTTCTCCTCTCAGTTTTTTCTCATCTCTGAAGAACATACCAGTCTGTTCTCACCCACATGTGGGGACACATCTCTTTCAACAACACGAGCCAGCCTCGGGGGGTGGGGGGGAACTCACAGGGAAACTCTCAGTTGCATTTGCTGCAGCAGCAGACTCCAAAAGTACATTGTCTTGGGGTCCCCTGCAGTCTCCTCCCTCTTGCCACCTCTACCCTCGGTGGCTAGCCCCTTTCCCTTCGCTGGTAAATGTGCCCACCTTCCTTCCAGCCTTCTTTTTTTTTCCTTATTTTTTTATTGCTGCATTATAGTTGTACATAGTGATGGGATTTGTTGTCATATATTCCTAGATGCACACAATACAGCAATACAATTTGGTCAACACCCCCCCCACACACACACACCCACCTGCCTTCCTCCTCCTGTTCCCCAGATCCCTTGCCTCTCTTTCTTGGTCCTATATTTTTCCTAAAATATCCAAGTACAGTGACATAATTCTTGTACCTATGAAGAACATTTTTATATGCATGACTATAGTATACACAGTGACATACTTATAAATGCTTCGAATGTACCTTGCTTTAACTCACTTCCAACATTTCCCCTTCTCCCTTCCTATCACCCCTTGTTATTTTTAGATATATTTGACAACAGGATTAAACATTCACATTTTTGTAAAGGCATGCAGTACAGCTTATTCAAATACCTTGTGTAGTATCTTGCAACTGTATCTCATAAATTTTGATATATTGCATTTTTCCTTACAATTCGCTTTTCACTATTTTTTCTTTATTAAAATTTTTTATTAAGGAGTTGATTTGTCAAAGAATCTTAAATGCATATGATGTAACAATATTATATGCATTTGGTCTTAAATCATAGTATCCTTCACACTGCCCACTCCCCTGTCTCTTGATTCTTCTATATTACACCCCCTATAAGAGATATAAATGTGTATGTGTATACATCCATACACACACACACACACATATATATATATATGAATGAATGATTGTAAATTTTCCAGAATTAAATGATGGTGTAAGTATCATTTGACTTCTCAGGAGGTTGTCACATAGGCTACGTTGTGGATTCTCACCCTCGATCCCTCCCTATCTTCCCCACCTCTCCTTTCCTCCCTCCCCCACCCACATGTGGTCTGCTTTTGGTGGGTCTGATACATGTGTTTGCCTCCCAGCCTTCTTTGAACGCTGTCCTCACCCAGTCTCCAGAACTCTTGTTGTCTCCATCTTCTGAACTCCCACCACGTCCTGAGCTCTGCAACCTAATTGCCAGTCTCTAAACTCCTTGTGCTCTTATTATCATTAGATTCTGCAACCATACCTCAGTTCTTACCTTATTACACTCTGCTTTATTGGGCTCCAGGGATAACTTCTGGATGCTTCTGCCACCTGGCCGTCATGGTGGTCCTTCTTTTGGCACTTGTTCCTTTCTGCTATTGCTTTTCCCTCTCCTCACAGTCATCTGTTTACCTCTTCAGAGTTGCCTCCTGGCCCAGAGTCAGTGTTCTTCAGGGGACTCCAGCCCCAGCTGCACATCCTCCCAGAATGGCCTCATCTAAACCGTTGTCTTAGATGAACTCTCCCCTAAGACCCCAAGACAAGATTTACATGAAACTTCTTCAGGAGGGGAAGGTGGAAAGGGAGGTAGAAGTGTGAAGAGGAGGAGTATCAGTCCAGGCACACCTGGTTACCCTGGAGTCAGCATGGGTCCCCCTCAGTAAGATCCTCATCAAGGCAGAGGACACCCAAGCATTCATACCTTGCACTTGGCTCCTGGCTGGAGAGATGCATAGTCCCAGGCACTTCTGGGGACAGGCAGAACAGGATCAGGCAACCTGAAGGCCACCTGAGGACCACCCTCAGACAGGGTCACAGAGCCTGTGGAGAGGTAGTGTGAACCCAGGTGGCACAGGCACCTGCAGCCATACCCCAGCTCCACCGGAAGCGCCCTCATCTCCATTGCCAGCCTAGCTCACTCTTAGAGGTCAGAGGCAAGCGTTTCACTATGGGCTCTTCCTGGCTAGCTACCGTACGTCCCTCTCCCCTCCTTTGTCTGCCGCCCCTGTGGTGCTGAATTCATTGCTGGTGGGACAGGTCCACACACCTACCCAGGGTAGAAGACAGGGGCTCCATCTCCTCCCCCCGTTCACTCCTCACCGACTGCTGATGTTCCCCAAGTGTGTCCTCTTTGGACCCTTCTCTATCCCCAAGACCAGCACCTCTGTAAAGCACTCTTTCAGCCTTGCGGGCACCAACCCAACAGACCCTAGAGTAGTTTTCTCCCTCTAGTTTTGTCTAGCCTCACTGCCACCAGAGACTCTTCATAAAACACCTCACGATTCTGCCTCCTCTTTCCCTAAAACCCTGTAGAAGCTTCTGCCACTGACATCAGTTCTGTGTTCCCAGTCTTTTGCTGTTCTTTGATTTCCTCTGCACTACCCAGGTAGCTGACAGAACCCTTCTGTATTAGTGCACACTGTTGTGACAAGAAACGCAAGACTCACTGCTTTAAGCAGCACAAGTTATTTTTCTCACACTTCTCCAGGCTCCAGGGTCAAGCCATGGGCAGGCTTGGTTTCTTGTAAGGCCCTCTCCTTGGCCGGCAAATGCCACCTTCCTACAGCCTCAGGTGGTTTTTCTGCATATGTTCATATCTCCTCTTAAGGACAGTCGGATTGGGTTAGGGCCCACCCTGGCCGCCCCTAAAAGGCCCCATCTCCAAATGCAGTCTCCTGAGGTACTGTAAGTTACAGGGTGTATGGTTGAGCCCATAACTCCTGCCATCTGTCCCTCCTCATGCTCTTTCTTACCTCCATGTCTTTTTTTTCACATTTTCCTGCTTAGAATATCCTTCCTGTGCTGTTTAATTCCACGTCATGATGACTCAGCAAGCTGTCATTGCCTTCCAAGAAAGTTTTAGTCCCAACACTAGGGTAACCTGTGTCCCTCCTCTGTACCTTCTAAAGTCTCTCGTGGTGTCTCCATCCCTGATCTTAGTACGTTATTTGATAATTGTCATTATATTCAGGGTGAACCTATTAAATAGACCATATTTGATCATTTCTGGCTTGTGAAACCAAGCATTTCCTGTCATCTGACCTAGCACATCTTTCTTTGACCCATCAGCCTGTGCCCTTGTGCCCTTGGCACTGAGTGAGCCCTTGGATGTTGAAGAGATGGATGTTGCAGACACAATCTCTGTTGCTGAGGGTCTTCGTGTGTTGAAGTATTGATCACAACAGTGCATCCTCAGAGCTCTAAGAACTGAGTCTAATCCTTGGGGCTTAGTTAGAAGGGCTGTGGGGAGCATGCGTGGATTGAGCTGGAGTAGTCAGAAAGGATCACCCTGAGCTTGGCGGAGGGGTGGGGGCAGGTCTTCAAGGAAGAAAGCCTAGCAGCCTCAGAGTGAATTGATGTGGAAACGGGTATTCCTTCCAGTGAGGACAGGCTTGCTTGCGGGAATGGCCTCATGAGGGACCCAAGAGACCGAAGGTAGTCAGTGGTAGTCTTTAGAAGGCAAAATCGAGAGTTTGCGTGTGACCTCCCCGACAGTGGGGAGCTATTTTAAGTTCCAAGAATGACTTGATGAAAATGGAGTTCTGGGAACATCAGCCAGCCTTTGAGAGAACAGATGATCAAAGAGACAGTTTAGAGACAGATGGAATTAGGTGGCTGCTTCAGGAATGAAGGCTGAGTTCAGAAGAGCTGGCTGGCCTGAGGCTCTAAGTGAGTTGCTCGTTTGGCGCTATTCAAAACAGACTGAAATGTCAACCCAGCTTCAGAGAAGGCTTGTAGTAAAAGAATGTAAAGCTGTCTGTGATTGCCAGTAGGTTTGGCCCATTAGCCGAGATGGTTAAGTCCACTGGCATCAGGAACTTGGTTATGACTTCGATGAGAGTGGTAAGCAACTGCACCCGTTGGTTCTTGGCCAAGGTGTAGTGGATCCTGCTTCCCTGCAGAGAGACCCCACATGCACTTGGAGGCCTGAGCGCTGTGCCAGGGCTTCTCAGTGTCTGGGGCTCAACCCAACATGGCAGCACGGGTTACAGAGTTCGCCTGGAAGCAGTCACCTCCACAAGTGCCCAGACTCTGCCACTCACTCTGCAGCCTTGAAAGACTTACTCACCCACGCTGAGCTTTAGCCTCTGCAGCAGTGAAACAGGCCCGACGGCTCAATCTAGTTTCTACCTCATGCCTGGCATGCGCAAGGACCCGGGTTCAAACCCCAGCACCACATACACAGCTAAGTGTTGGAGAAACAAAGGCCAGATGGAAAAATAAGTAAAACTGATTCTCTCTCTCTCTCTCTCTCCCCCTCTCTCTCTTTCTCTCTCTCTCTCTCTCAAAAAAAAAAAAAAAAAGGTAGTGTGAAGAATACAGTCAATGAATACGTACAGATTATTTAAAACACATATTGACTTGAATCGTAAGGGATCTCCATTTTGGTAGATCTAAAATGAATATTGGCCATTTCCTGTGATTCAAATAAATACTCAGCACACATTAGATATCCACCTCTGTATCTTCTGGCACCTGATAAACATTTGTTGAACAAGGGGCAGAGGGCACAAGGACGCCCCCATGTCCAGGCCTACTCCCTCTCCTGGCTTGCTCTGGTGTTCTTGGAGTGTTTTTCCCTCTTGTCCCTGAGGCTCTGAAGCTGGTCCCCGTCTCTCACTGCTGCCACCCTCCCCTGAGACCCCACAGAACTTCCTGCTACTGTCTATCCTCCTAAGCCTGGAAATACCTGCTTCTCCTGGCAAACATAACTGGCTGGAATGTTCAAAAAGTGAATTTCTCCAAGATATTGAGAGGTTTTTTTTAAGTGCAAGAATACCTGGTTACAAATGAAAAGGGGTTGTGGTAGGGGGATCTGAAAGTTTAACAAAGATCCTCAAAGTGATAGTTTGAGGAGAGCATTGAATTGGTAATACTTCTAAGACCAGCAGGAACCTCAGACCTTCCCAGCACCTGCCTCTGGCCTAGTTTCTCAGAAGGGCCACACTGGTATCCCTCTTGCTCTGCGCGGTGAAGCTTCCCATGGGGCCTCTGTTCCTAGTCTCACCATAGCCCTGAGAAGAAAATGTTCTGTCTGCGTTGACTTCAAGAATCCTACCTGACTCAGGCACGGTGGCGCATGCCTGTGATCCCATTGATTTGGGATGCTAATCATGCAAGTTTGAGGCCAGCCTCAGCAACTTAACGAGTCCCTGATTCAGAATAAAAACTAAAAGGGGCTAGGGGGTGTGGCTCAGTGGTAAAGCACGCCTGGGTTAGATCCACAGTACCTAAATGCCAAACAAATAAAACACACTCCACATCATTCTGAGAAGTCCTGCCCACACCCTCATCCCTTTGGTTTTCCATCTCTTTCTCCATCCAGTTGTCTTTATCTGAATTGCTCCGACTGGCAAGCTGTGTAGACTGTTTCTACCCCTCTATGATGGGAGGTGCTATGCTTGCACTAGCATTTTCTGAAAAATGTTACAGCTCACAGCCCAAACAGACTCTGCCCTTTCCTGTTTCAAAGGCCAGCTCTACCTCCTGAGCTGCCTGCTCAGTTTCTGTTTCCTTTCAGAGGGACACCCTTAACTTGGAGCTCTTTTAAACACTAAAAATGACAGATATATCCTGAATAATTGAACTCAAATAACCGTCCTTCATTTTTCTAGACTATTCCTCAGGTCTTTTTAAGGAAGGGGTAGAATCTTCTTTAGACCCCTTTTCTTCTCACTCACAATACATGGTATCTCATTTTTGCTATAACATTTACTTGATTTTCTTTAAATATAGGAAAACATAAAGAAGTAAGACAGTTCATAGTCATTGCTTAGTTAACCATGGTTCTTCCCCCTCCCCTAAAGCAACAAAATTACCTGACAGGGAAATCAAACAGTTTAGAAAAGTATAAAACTCCATCCCCAGAACTGTAGTTCTTTACCTTAAGATGAGCGCTGCTAATATTTTCTTAGGAATGTTCAGAAAATAAAACTTACAGATATGTATGTGTACTTCTGTATTACTACCGTGTGTAGCACTGATTCATTAAAAGACTGTCTATGAAATACTTCCTAAAAAGTAATTCATGTACATGTAAAAATCTCTAACAGTTCACTTTCTTGCCCACTTTGAGGATATCATTTGCACCCAGCCAAGTGAAGGAAGCTATTTACATTACATTCTTGGGGAATGAGTGTTAATTTTGCATTCAGAAAAATTCTCATCCAGTGGGAGTGATGTCTCACGTAAACCTAGTTGTTTTCCGGGATGTTCGCATATCACCTGTGCCCCATCTTCCTGCCATGCAGGCTGTGTTTGGCCAATGGTTTTGACCCAGAATGGCTAACACAAGCTGTACAAATATGCTACCTGACCTGCTGCAAAGATAAGAAAGAATGTCCTACTAGATGTTAGATGTTAGATATGAGAGAAGAATGTCCTACTAGTTGTTTAGAATTCCTTTCAAGTCTGTGGTTGAGGACAGAAAGGATAAAAATGATTGTTTGTATTTCTCTCTGACATTGCATTGGAGGTTCTGGCTGGGACAGTTAGGCAAGAAAGTGAAATAAAAGGCATACATGTGGGAAGGGAGGAAGTAAAATATACTATTTGCAAATTATACAGAAAATCCTGCGGAATCCTCAAAAAAAAAAAACTGGAGCTAATAATTAGTTCAGTAAGGCTGAGGAATATGAGATCAGTATGAAAGTCAGTTGTGTTTCTATGCACCAGCTATGATTAATCTGAAAATAAAATTGAGAAAATTTTATTTACAGTAGCATCAAAAACAGTGAAGTGTTGGGAAGTAAATTTAACAAAAGTACGCAACAGTTCCATACTGGAAACTTACACTGTTGAAAGAAATTAAAGACCCAGATTAATGGAAAAACATCTTGTGTTTGTGGATTGAAAGAATTAAAACAATTAAGATGGTGACACTTTCCTCGCCTGATCTATGGAGCCAGTGTACTCTGTCAAAACTTGAGCTGTTGTTTACAGAAACAGACAAGATGACTATAAAATTCATACATAGATGCAGGGAACCCAGAATAGTCCAGAATAGTCAAACAATACCAAGCTACAATAGTCAAGATAGTGTAGCACTGAGTCCAGAAACAAACCCATACTCTGTGGTCAATGGGTGTTTGTCAAATTCCAGACCCACTCACGGGGGAAACAATAGGGTTTTTGACAGATGATGCTGTGACAACTACGATTCACATGCATGAGAATAGAATTAGACGCCCCGCTGCACACCATGAACAAAATTCAGCTCACAGGGCGCCAAGGGCTAAAACTTGAGACCTAGAGTTATAAAGCTAATAGAAAACTATAGATAAAAAGCTTCATGAATTTGGATTAGGCAGCAATTTTTTAGATACAACACCTAGCACAAGCAGCCAAAGGGGGAAGAAAGTCAATAAATTAGATGTCATTAAAATTAAAAACTTTTGTATTTCAAAGGATTCCCATCAAGAAAGTCAGAAGAGGGGCTGGAGCGATGGCTCAGCTGTTATGATGCTTGCTTCACATGCAAGGGTCGCTGGTTCATACCCCAGCACCACATACGCAACCAAGTGTTAGAGCAACGAAAGCCAAATGAAAAACTAAATAAAACTGATTCTCTTAAAAAAAAAAAAAAA